>CM038621.1:3595221-3887721 GCA_021554675.1 Leuciscus idus | reverse complement strand
ACTTTAATCCATGTTTTTAACTAATTATTTATCACATTAACTGTCTTAACATGAATATTAACCCTTATAAATGAAATATGGTTCTTCTAAATAAATCCTCAACAGACAATGAGAGCTGGCTGTCAGAGTGTTTCTGTTGAACACAAGCACTGAGACCCGGGGGAGAGAACAGCAGACAACAGGAGACAGACGCTGGTCATTTTTATTTAATTTGTGTAACGTTACATTTTATTCATAAACATTAAAAACACACTCTTTTGTGGGAAAATACGAGCAAAGGTGAAAAATGGAATTCCAAAAAATGTAAATGGAAAAAACCCAAATTTGGAAAAATAAATAAAACGAAATTTAGGAAAAAATAAAACGGAATTCATTGGGCCCTACATAACTCAGACTGGTTTTGAGCAAAGTATCTGAACAAATAGTGTAGCTCAGGGGCGTTGCTAGACCCCTTTTACTGGGGCACGTGCCCCACTATAAATCTGCTGTGCCCCATAAATCTGAAGTTTGAGTTTAACAAATTATTTTATATTTCAGTGTATTTAAAAGAAATTATATTATAGGGTAATATAAATTATCTATTTGCAACGCATTAATAAAACAATCAACGCTTGTAAAAGCAACGCAGTTTAACCGAAAACAGAAGCTGACCCGCGCGACAGAAATCCTTGTCTGCGCCTATTTTTTACAGTCTATGGTCTGCGCGCGTCTGTGTTTCCTAGCAACTGCAGCGCGCACACATCATCTGAGCACACCGACGTCCGGTGTTCGCACCATAGGGTTCGCACCATAGGTTCGCACGCTATTGAGGTAGGCTATGAAAACATGACGAAACAAAAGTTTGTAAATAATACAAATAATCAAATTTGTATTCATTGCTGGCTTCTGTGTAGATGGACATCAGAATTTTTTTTCTACGAAGCAGGGACAGGGAAGCAGAAAGGAGAGATGATGAGTTTGAGGGAGGTAAGAGTTGATAAACGATTACGATTTACATAATCAGACATCAAGCCTCAGAAAAACCCATATGAAAAACCTCTGCCAAGAAATGGAATTGCACTTTACTATAGGCAAATACTTTATACAGAAAAACAGTGCACTAGTCTCGCATTAGCCGAGATGGTGCTCGATGCAGAGCCAAATGGGAGGAGCTAGAGCTCGAGCTCCCCCTTTTCTGGAGCTCCAGCTCCACCTCGCTAGATTTAGTGGCCGGGGCTTCACTGCAGCGTCAAATGGGAGGAGCTAGAGCTCTAGCTCACCCTCGCTGGATCTAGTGGACAGAACATGACGCGCTATCAAGCCTGTTAATGTTAGCGCGAGTTCAACCGTGATAAAAAGACAAGTTTGTTTTGATGCGCAAGATGCTGGCATACATAATATTGTATTTGTCATGATTATGAATAATTATTTATCGTTTCTGTGACAAACGCGTAAACAATAAGAACATTGCTCACACACTATGTGTGTGTTTTTCTAAAAACTGTTGAAACGTTGTTTTCTATGTATTTCTTTATTACGATGAACAGTTTCATTGTTTTCCTCACTTTTTAAAGCCGCTTTGGACAAAAGCGTCTGCTATATGATTATGTAAATTACTAGACTTAAAAGGCAATGTGAAAGCTTACTATCTGTGCACCCGTTTATTTTTTGTCCACCGCATTAACGTGTGTGTTATTTGTGAATTAATCTAAATCATCTGATTAATTTATGAAATAAAAAATAATAAGACTAGGTTACCTAATCTGCCCTTTTTGTACGTAAATGTAAAAGCAAAGGCTACTCCAACAGGCCAGTTGTAATTTTTTTTTTTTGTTATATTGTAAATTTAAATGGAATATTGGCTGTAATTTTGGATAGACTCAACCTTGATAGGCTATGCATTAAGCTATTTTAATGAAATGGAAACAAGCAGTCCAGTACTCTAAAACCAGCCATGTGACTTCCCACACTAGAGGAAAAACAAGATAACAAATGTGCTCTGAGATTATCCACTCCAACCAAATTTGGGAGAAGATAATTTAAAAGTCACTTGCTCCACTCTCCCACAAGTGTTGAGTTGGATTTATTTGTTTCTATTAGCCTAAATTAGCAAAATGTTCATCTAACATAAAATTAATCCTAAATCTAGATAAAATGTTATAAGATAAAAAAAAAAAAACATAAGAAGGCCTATATCCCAAGAACACAACACTTTTTTTCCACACAACATTTTTGGTATAATAAGATAAAATAATACATTTTATGAATATATTTCAAGAACACACTTCACATAACATTGTAATATTTTACAAAACTCAGTCAATATTTATTTTCATAGAACCCCCACTGGTAGATTCAAGTTCAAGTTGATTTTATTTATACAGCACATTTTATAACAGCCACTGACTGACCTAAGTGCTTTACAGAACTACAAAATTAAAAGAGAATAATACTTGCATAACAGCACAACACATCTGAACAAATAGGCCTATGTCACACTTCCTGCTTCGGTTGTTGTTGTTTTCAATGGAAAGAGTTTCTCATTTCCCCAGATTAGTGTGTCAACATGCCCCATTACAAGATCAGTGTGTATTGTTAATAATGCGCTGTTTTCCCCTGTGCAATAACAGTGAAGATGAGAGTGATTTGTGTGGAGAAATGAAGCAGATGTTGACTGGAGTAAAGTGTGAGTTCTGCTCTCGGCCTCATATCTGGTGTCGTCAGACCTCAGGTGTGAATAAAGCTGAAATGAATGAAATACTCAGCTGATGTTTGTCTCTCTACTGGAATCACACACAGATCTAGTTTAGCAGAAGGAAAATCTAATGCAAGTGTTGCTGGAGGAGAAAGAGGACAATCACTGTTTTGACTAGTTGTCTGTGAACAACTCAATATTCTTATTGCTCTTTGATGTCTGAATGTTAATATTAGTTTGATTTGCGTAAATTGCTAAATAATAGTTTAACAGAAAATGATTGCTGTAAAGTTTTGACATTTGAAAGGCCCAACAAGTCCTCCAACTTATACGACCATAATGGTCGTTTGCACCTTTCCTCAAATACGACCCATTGCATCATTTCCTATAATAGTGCCCCTATAGGCGGCGGGAGATATGACACGCAGAGTCGCCTCGGTGCATTGTGGGTTTTCTACCAGATAATTGAGGCTAATACAGGTAGGCTATATTGATAATAACCTTGATAATATAATCATTTTAGAACAAAATAATATGCAAGGCGCTTTGTGCTGTTTCATCTTGCTTTGTGGTGATTTTGTAACTTGTTAGAGGTTTTTACTTGAGAATAACGTTGTATGAATAAGAAACACAATGAAATATCCTAAAGTAAATGGAAAAGTTAGACAGGGTGAACTTCACAAGTGAAATTAAACTTCGCTTTTATTCATATTTATCGACGTAACATTATTAAAAGGAGATGGATTATTGTTACTGGACAAATATTAGGTCTATAATTATATCGTCTATTCAAGATTGAATAGGCCTAACGTTATACGTCACGTGTCAAATCATTAAGGGACGTTATTTTCCTCATTATTTGAACATGTTTGAGGGTCAAATCATTTGACCAGATCACATCAGCATTTTAAAGTTAGTATTTAGTGTGAAATTCTTCGGAAATTGGAAAAGTTGTGTGTAAGGGACCGTGTAAAAAGTCCACACATTTTGTTAAAACGACCATACTTTACATATTTCGTTAATCTGACTCGATCATCCAAATACTATTTTAAAGTATTTAACATGTGAATTAGGCCTACGTTTCAGTTCATTATTAATTGACGTACATTCATATTTGAGATAATATTTTCCAGAAATATCCAATTGTGGAAATTAATAAATAAATACTGCAAATATAATCATATTGCCTAACTAATAATAATTAACATTTTAAATAAAATAGTTGTAATGGTTGTTATTTCAAATAAAATAAATATTTGTTATAAAATAATGGAATCATGTATAATAATAACTAGAATGGAATTGTTTCCACACACGTGTATATATGTATGTATATATATAGGTCACATGCATCAATTATATAATGTGGGTGTATTTGTTTGTACAAACAATATAGATAGATAGATAGATAGATAGATAGATTTGATGATTTGACACAAAATATTGATTTAAAAAGGAGTTTATTGATTTCAAAACGATTGTATTGCTTCCACTAAAGAAAATAGTGCGTTCCGTCTCTACGGTTAGAATCCTGCGTGTCCATGGCAACACTCTACTTTGTATGCCAACGGTGTGTTATCCTTAGCAACGGCAGTTATCAAGAAATAACACACCGCATTCTACAGTACATTAGAATTCAACCAAGCCATGTAATAAATATATATATATTTCTAAGTTATATGCATGTATGAATATCTGCAATAGACTTCATAAGATCATTAATCATCATTTAACATTAACGTTAGATGATATAATATGATTTTTACTGTGAGGGATGACAGTGCTTAAAACTTGGGTATTATGTTTGGCCACAGATCTAAAATACATAATAGAACCTTTCCAGAACAATCCACTTCCAGTTCTTGCAGCATCTGACACCAGTATAGGCTACTTGTGTCTATGTGTCCATGTGTTTATGATCTGTTATACTACATACCTCACATGTGTCATTCATATCTGTTTTAGAAGTCAATAACAGTCTATAACTATGTATTATGACATCTGATCTAAAACCTCTTCTATAGCCTTCTTCTGATGCTTTCAATAATAGTCTACCACAAATACAACAACAAAAGTCCCTGTGAACTGGAAGTTGCAAGTGAAAGGGAATATTGAACCGAGGGCCGGGTTTTACTCTAGCGCTCCTCCTCTCCATCTCTGCTCATAGCAGACTAACGGTTTGAGGAGAGCGGTGAAGCGTTTCCCAACCCAAGCCGTCAAACCTTACGTCATCAGAGAAGGAACGCCATTCCAGACCGGAAGTAACTTTTCAGATTTTGATTAAAGATTACCACGGCAAACACATTTGTTTTCTGTGTATTAACTTGCACAGATTAATTGTTCACCACAAGACTAGTAATATGCGCCAGCAAAGTAAATAGGGTACATTTTGATTTCATGTCGACTTTAAGTTGATAAAACAAGTTGTAAAACCAGGTTCTGAGTAGCATTACACTGTTTCAGTTTTCTGTAGATGTCTTGAAAGTGAGGTCACTGTGGTGATCAATATTTTTGGAGACTGTGACTCTTGTCAACATTGGGGTGAAAAACACATATTTATTATCCCCTCATAACACATATCATTTATGTTTGTTTTTACAGATGCCGACTGCTACATATGCAGTAAAACTGGAGTAGCAAGAAGAACATGTCAACACTGTAGTGCCAAGCAGCCGTATAAGCAAAAGCTGGAGGAAGAAAAGGAACAGCTTTCCCAAGAATGGAAAGACCGGCAAGAAAAAAACTGCAGTGTGAACAAAGTTTATGATGCAACAAATCTACTGGTAGGTTTATCTTTCAGATGTTAGTCATAAAATAGTAAGTAAATAATCCCTGATATTTAGCTTTTCCACGTGTCGTTGTTATATTTATATACAAAAGTTTCAGCAATAGTTCTTCAGTGCACAACGACTGAGGTGTAACATCTGTGTGTGTCCAGTGTACTCAGGTCTGATGAAGAACACTAAATTAGAAGTCGTGTCTTGCATTGTTTAGCTCCAGCTTGGGGTTCAGGTGTGTTTAAGTGGGGTTAGAGCTAAACTCTGGATAGTGGCTCTGCAGGAGCAGGATTGAACACCCCTGAAAGAGAATCAAAAGTACTGTAGTAGATTCACAATGACTAAACCATTCAAGCTCATTTCAAATGCAAAGACAAGAAGCCAAACGTTGAAAAGGAACATTTTCATTTCTGAATCAGACTTTTTAAATCTGTAGCGACTGTCCATACAGTATGATGGTCTCTGACTGTTGCAGTCCTTCCAGATATGTGGATAAATATAAACTAGAGCTGTCAAATCCATTATTTGTGATAACACTCTCTCTCTCTCTCTCTCTCTCTCTCTCTCTTTTTAGTTTTATAATTCTGTCTCAATTTTATTCCAGCTCCACAAGTGGGAACTTTTAGAGAGGTTCCCACTCCTTCTCCTTGCCAGGAGAACCTCAAATGGTTTTTCTGCTGAGTGCTTCTGTCCATGGAAGATACAGGAGAAACTCAGGATGCTTTTCTTACCATAAAGAGGTTGTATGAAAGTCTTCTTAATGGTAATAAACACAAATGTGCAATGCATGTACAATTTTCACATATTTAATTGCTTATTAGTGCATCCTCAATTATATATATATAATATATATTATTATTAGGATTATTATTAATTTTTTTCTCACCTTAGGTTTTAAAAATTGCATATAAAAACAAGACTCCCAATCTTTTTACATAGGGGAAATTACATAAGGAAACTTGAGCAGGGTATTATTTTGATAATGTTAAACTGATATTACATTAATAAAAACAACCCATAGGTGGACTTAAACGTAATAAAAAATAAATAAACACTTTATTTTATTATTATGACTCTCATGTCCACACATCACAGTTTCTTTTATCCACCAGTGGCTATGAAAGCACCAAGCAGCACGGGAGAGAGTTCTGCCACTAACACATCAGCAGACCCAGCATCAGAGTCCCAGTCTCTGCTCACCGGTAATGGTGTTTCATTCAATAGAACTGACATGTTCTTGTACAGCAAACTATTGTTTTGTCACCAGTCACCCACCAAATAATAATATCTGTCCAAATGCAGACCCTAAGAGTTACACTCATTACACTCATAAATTCATAAATGTTTCATCCTTGAAAACAACAAAATACATTAAATATATGTTGTTTAATTCTACAATTTATTTCCATAGATTACTACATACTATACTATACTAAACTATATTAATTGTATGAACTGTAACTGTACATGGTGGTGTAATGGTCCATGTATGTCTTTGTGCAGCTTAAGGCTGGAATACACTACATGACTTTTGCACATATTTTTGCCTCAATTCAGAAACTGATGCTAGTTGCTGGAAGTCAGAGCCAGCCGACACATTCTGGCCAGTAACATTTCACAGAAAATAATGTAGTGTATGATGGCCAGACTTTTATTTTTATTTATTTTTTAGCTTCAGGCTATGATTCCATCCAGATGGAGGATATCAATTTTTTTTTTTAAATTTAAGACAATTTTATAACACTTTCCCCCTGTTTCACAGACAAGGCTTGAGCTAGTTCCAGACTATAATGCATGTTTCAGCTGCTGTTTCTAGGGCACATTTATTAAAGTTACTTAAATGTCCTAATTGAACTAACACCATGTCTTTAGTACACACGATCGACACCGTGACAGGCGATAAAAGGTTCATCTTCCATGTTAATCAGAGTTTTTGCCCTAACCAGCCGCAACGGCGTCATGTGACGAGTCTGTTTTAGAAACGGTTTCTATTTTTCTGTGACGTGGCGCTGGAACAACAAACACAAAGTGTGGCGATGATAATCTCAGGCACTGTTTATGTGCTTTACTTAATGTTAAAAGCGTGTAATGTGACTTTGAATATCATTTAGTGCTCTCGGCTTTGTAGCAACAATGGATAATTCATCTCAGATCTTGAAATTAAACGAATGGGGAAACAAGAACCTTCACTCTGTGAACAAACAAGTCTATTATTGGACAAATATTGTATAACTCATTATGTATTTTAAATAATGTTTAAATGGTGTAATATGTGTAAATGTGATTATGTAGGCTACCTTACCAAACCTGTGTAACACATTTTCTTGCGAATGCCGTCAAGATTACTCTTTACCCTGGTGCTCTGCATTTGCCGCGAGAGCCCGCCCACATGCTGTTCTGATTGGCTGTGGGTTTTGATTGATTTTGACGCATCTCGCAGTCGCGTCGCTTTTAGTGTGGACAGGCAAATTGCTTGTCGCTGGAATCTTATCGCATTGCGTCTGGTTAGGACACGGTGTAAGGCTTAATCCTGGCTTAATATAAGCCCTGTATGTGAAACCGGCCCATATTGTTTTATTTGGTTATGTGTTTCCTAAGCGATGAGCAAGGCCGCATTAATGCACGGGCTTACCTGGGCTGAAGCCCAGGGGCCTCCCAAGTTCAGGGGCCTCCCATGTTCAGGTTCATGATGAGCTGAAAAGGTCATATTGTTTTAACTTGTCAGATTTTGTCGCTGTATGTCGCTAGTCGCTTGTGGACGTTGGTAGTGCTGTCGCTCTAATGTTATTGTTATGGTGCATTCACACCAAACGCGAATAGCGCGTCAGGCGCGAGTGATTTCAATGTTAGTCAATGCAAAGACGCGTTTACGCACGTCGACTAGAGGTCCCGCGGCGCGAATGAGGCGTGTCCACTACAGCGGCAAAAGTCCGCTCAGTGCCGCTGGCAACGCTATACGCCTCCGCTTTGGGGTGTGTCTGTTGCAAGTGTGTTTAATCTAAGTTTTTTTCAACACACGGACAGTATCATCATCAGCGATGCACGCGATTACATTTAGAAATAGACAAGCTTTGTTTCCAAATGTACCAAGCAATGATCCTTTCAATTTTATAAACTTTTATAAACCCAGCCAATATAATCACAATTAAAAACATCCAAAATAAAATCTTTAACATGTATATAACAACTGCAAAGCGTCTAATTTGTAAACAAAATGATTTACGCACTAAATCCAGCATAAACTCACTGAGACTGTCGACAGTTTCTTTTCCATGCATCATTTTATTATATCCATGTTTGTGGTTAGTTACAGTCAAATCATATAAAACAGTGAAATCGCCCTTGAACTCTTCTGTCTTGCCTGCACTGCACTCGAGACGGTGACGGGAGCTGAGCTCCACTGAAAGGCTTCTTTCCTATTGGTTGTCGCTCGCGAAAATCGTTTCTCATTTGCATAAAGTTGAAATTTAGTTGCTGTGTGTGGTTGTTAAATAAAGTGTCTTGTGTTTATGTGCTCAGTGATATGTTAATAACAATGTTAAAATTGAAAACAATATTAAAAAACTCACTGTTGTAGGTCTCGAAAGAAATTAATGCAATCTGTGATGTAGAGAAGATGCAAACTAGGCTTTTGAATCATGTTGATAGCGGGATATAGGCCTAACGTTACCGATCAGTCATCATAATAAGTATATGTATATTATAAACATAAATAATTTTGGAGTTGGTGAGTAAAATTTTGCAAGCTTTCGCAAATGCCTCTGTTTGTAAGTAAATACAAATAGCTAATATTGCTGTGTATGTGTGTGTTTCCCTCATGATCCAGGAATATTGGGAATAAATATGATCCAGCCACATGATCTTCAGATGCGGTGAGTAACGTTATTGTTATATTAAAATACACGTGAAATAGAGACAGAACATGTAAACTCTGCTCAAAGGCACACTGGTTCAAACCCTCCCTCCAGACAATATTTTGCCTATCTTCTTGAGTTTACAGGCCTAGCTGACCCAAAAATGAATGTCCTTTCAAAATGAAAGTATTTTCAAACCTGTATGACTTAGGCTACTTCTGTGAAACACAAGAATGTTGGGAATAAAACAACATTGGAACCCATTGTATGGAGAAAAAAAAACAAAAAAAAAAAAACAGTGAAGGCATTTCTCAAGATATCTTAATTAAGGTTCTACAAAAGAAATTCATACAGTTTTGGAACAACGTGGAGTAAATAATGAGAGAACATTATTTTTTGGATGAGCTGTTCTTTTTAGGACATGTTCCCAGGGTCCTTTGCTAAATTAACCATGGTTTTTATTATAGTAAAAGTTTAGAAACCATGTTTTTATGGTGGATTGATTACAATACTTTATTACCATTTGGTAGCAAAACTATGGTTGATGTTAGTAAGGGTTCTCCAGATTTATATAACACTTAAAGGAGAACTCCGGTCAATTTTAACATTGAGCTCATTTTTTTGTACATTTGGAGTGCTGTCAATACAGAGAACAGCGACAAAAATCGGTGTCGCCTACACCATGTTATCCTCTTTTTAAAATTTGCACCCTGTTGACTTCAATAGGGCAAGTGTTAAACCTGCTTTTAGCCTCTTAACATCCTTGATGTGTCATTACAAGTGCACAGCCAATGTGAGTGATTCCTTCAGAGTGAACACGGGTCAATCTGACTGCAGTAGATGTGAAAGAAATCGATAAAAGTGATGTTTATTCAGCCAGCGCTCATACCTGTATTTACATCCTGTTTACAGTCGAAGTCCATAGTAATCGATTGTCGAGTTCACGCGCGTGATCATAGGTACTAAACCTATGCGCGTGAACTCGACAATCGATTACTATGGACTTCGAAATATTAAAATTGACCGGAGTTCTCCTTTAAGGAACACATTAAAAAATGGTCCTATGTCACCCAGATCAATAGTCTGTTAACACACAGGTAATAATTAACACACTTTTTAACTTTATTTTTTAATATATTTTTTAGATCAAGCATTGGAACAATGTTTACGGAGCAGAACAGGCACCAACAGAGAAACAAGCCCATCATTCAGTAGTAAGTATCCACTGCAGTATATAAAACAAAAAAAGTTATCTCTTTTTTTCTCCCTTGTGCCATCCCAGATGTATATCTGACTTTCTTTCCATAGAGATTTTTTGAAAAATTATCCATTATTGTAAGCCAATATAATGCAAGTGCATGCTCCAGAAACTACATGCAGCCTACAAACAGCTGCGGTGTTGTTCACACAGGAAGTTTTCTGCACTTATCATGTGAGCTTTACAATGCTCTTGGATTATTGTCAGGATGTGTGTTTGGACTTTTTCGACCTTCAGCATTTTGTTGTCTATTCACTTGCATTATTCGACACACGAACACAAGAGATGGATAATTTTTCTAAAAGTCTAGTTTATTTTTTCTAAAATTTGTGTTCATCTGAAGAAAGAAAATCATATACCTTTCGGACGGCATACGGGAGAGTAAATGAGGGGAGAATCCCCTTCCACAAATGCGTTAGCAAAGGGTACATGCGATGGTAAATTAACTGAAGTAATTTTATCTTATAGTAATTTTATTTTATATTTATGGTAATGTGACCTAGGATGGCAAGTCCCAGTGATTCATTTTAAAACTAGATATGGTGGAAGAGTTCAATTTAACAGAATAATTTGAGTTGTTTGTTTGGGTTTGCTATATTACACACATTTTCATCATACCTATTCATCATCAATAGGTAAAACTATTAATACGTTTAGATACGTTAAATGTAACTACCTGCAGGGTTCAAAGACGTCAAGAACACACAAACTTAGGTACTTTACACAACAACGATGTACTAAAAACAGAAACGTTTTTTCTTTGTACAGATGATAACGTTATTAAAACAATTCCCGTTCGCACAGATCAGCGAAAACGTCTAAATCGCTGTTTTATCCATGCCACAAAGTAACTGGTGATGTCACTCTGTAAAGAAAGACTACACGCCTGTGCACATTCGCATTCACACACCTATAGACTAAACACATACTGTAATACGCATATGCATGCCTTTACCGTTTTCACAGATTCACATTTCAGTAGTTTAGACCGAGACCCTTTTAGTTGGAAACTGAGTCGTGTAAACGGCCCCTTACTAAGCACATACAGTATGCCCCAGGGCATAGGGATGCTCACTTTTGATTGGAATTTGCCCACTGTCATGCAGATTTGAGCTCAAACCCTAATTAAACTGACCTTAACCAGCTAATCAAGATCCTCAGGATAACCAGACACAGTTTGGAGCTACTTTGGAGCAGGACACTGGCCCTCCAGGAGTTTGGCACACATGAACTGAAGGGATAGTTCACAGTCAGGCAAACAAGAAAATTCTCCCAAATAATTTACTCACCCTCATGTTGTTCCAAACCTTTATGCATTTTTTGGTTGCCAACATTCTTCAAAAATATCTAATTTTAATGCATGGTTTGAAAAGACATGATGGTGAGTAAATGATGACAGAATTTTCATTTTTGGGTGAACTATCTCAAGTACTTTAATAATCTCACACAATGAGAATATACCTTTAAAAAAAAAAAAACACATATAATATATTTAATTCCCTGGAGAATGAGAGAAAGACCCTCATTACCCATATCACAGCAGTCTGAAAACACCTCCAGTTAATACAAATATTGTTGGTTTTATTTTATAATACAAATTGGCATTTTTAGGCGTTTACCTTGCAATGATACCTCTGGAAAAGAATGTCCATTGTTGTGAATCTACATGTTCCTTCTTTTGGTGATGCACATTTTTCAATCGGACATAAGTTTTAGATACCAGACAAATCAGAAGACAAACAGACAATTTAATTAAAAATGTATTAAGCTTGTTTAAAGGAAACAAAAATAATTGAAATCATTTTGAGAGAATCATAGTGTGTCCTTTTTTCTTCTTCCCAGATGCACCAAGCTGATTACTGGCTGTTTGCTGGATTGCTGTTTATTTGCTGTATCTGTCACTTCTGGTACACTTTTGTTATATGTTTTGATTTAACTTATTAATAAACTTGTATAGTAAGGAATAAGGATTCTGAATGTAAAGAGCATATAATATTTAATATCAGAACTATGTGACCCCCAGGGGTCTGAATAATTCCATTTTATTTAGATTACAAGTTTACATTGTTTAAATACTATTCAATTATATGTAAACACAAGTGCTGCAAATTAAAGTTTGAGATGATTTTAATCAGTTTTATACAGTTTTTTTACAGACTTATTTTGTCTTCTAAAATAAAACTGTTTTCTTACATTCTTGAGCACGTCTTGGCAATATATTGAATGTGTTTGATCGTTATAATTTAGGAAAGATCTGTTAAATAACAGTGTTTCTCAGTAGAACTTTTAGTGCCATAACTTTATTAAAGGTGTTTGGTCATTATAATATTGGAAAAATCCATAAAATAAAAGTTTTACACTGTAAAAAAATTATCGTTAAAAAACGGTCAAATGACTGTCAGCTACGGCTGCCAAACAAAAACCGTAAAATTAAAGTAAAATATCTTCATTCAAACAAGGAAAAACCTGTAAAATAACAGTGTTTTTTTCTAAAACTTTTAATGAAAAATTCTGTAAAATTATAGTTTTTGCACTTTATTGGAATTAAGATATTTTACTTTAATTTTACGGTTTTTGTTTGGCAGCCGTAGCTGACAGTCATTTGACCGTTTTTTTTACGATTATTTTTTTTACAGTGTATTGTAAAAAGCTCTATATAAATAAAGGTGACTTGACTTGACTTGACTCTCCTCTGCCACCAGCCTCAACTCTTTCTTCCTCTTCTACACTGTCCACTGAGCTCGGCAGTCCAGGTCCAGGATCTTCCTCAGGAAAAGAAAGAGGAAAGCAGACAATAAAGGTATGTGTGGATTTGTTTTGTTTTTTTATTGTAACATATGAGTGTTAGAGCTAAAAGAACAGAGCCTTTCTCACTGTTTTTTTGTTTGTTTTAAAGACTGGGTTAGAATTCTACAAATGTACATATTGTAATATTTTCTTTTGCACATATTGCAACATATTTATAGTAAGCTATTCAGTGCTGTGACCATAACGTACCCAAACCAAGAGTTGATTGTTTGTTGTACTTTTAATTTTACTTATGTCAAATTATAACCATATTTTTATTTGTTTTAGAATGCCCCATGCATAAAGACTCAACCAGTTTCCCCTGCAAACATTTTTTTTAAGAGAAGAATCAGGAGGTTTGTTTCAAAAAGCAAAATACTGAAAAAATACCCCCCCCCCCCCCCCCCCCACACACAGTAACAATATTATTTTGTACTTTTGTATGTTGTAATTGCAATGTATTTGCCAAAAAACATTACAAAATATACAAAATAATTAATGTAAGGTTTAGGTATTTATATAATTCGTGTTATAATGTTAAACCGTGGATTTTAATAAGAAATATTTTACATCACAATTTAAGTTGTGCAAATGTAAAACCTTACCCATAGCAATGGTAGTGTGACAACAATAAAAACTGCAGTTCCATATATTACACAATTGTATTGATAATATAGTAATAAAGTGAATTGTGCTAATAATTATTAATTCAAGTTTTATTATGCTTCTTATGATAGATTTAGTCCAACTAACTATTAATTTCACTTTGTTTATTTTCACTTGTATTTGATTGTGTATTTGCGGTTCAGCAGATGTATGACTGTCACTTCATGTGTTGTAAGTAAATGTCATGAACATTAACCCATGTTTCTCTCTGTTTCTGCTAAGGGTCATGCGGAGGTGTTGGTGCAGTGGCATCCTTGCTCTGGATGGGCTGCATATTATCTGTAGTTTATTTGCTGTACTGTAGAAAATTGACGGAACTAAGAAAAAAAAAGTTTATAAAAACATTAGAGACAAAAAAATTAACATTTATTCAGTTTTAACTGAAGTTGCAGTTTGATCAGGACTTCAGACTTAAATGTAATTAACATATCATTTGAAATGTGGTGTGCTTTTTATTTTTTATCTATTCTTTAATGTTTTCAACCACTCTTAGTTTCAAGTATATTTTTTTTATCAAGCCTTTGTTGAAAACTGCATTTATTTTGTCTTGAACAATGAGATTAAAGCTGATTGTAAACACTCCACCAAATGAGTGTAAATGTGTGACTGTCTGACACACTCTCAGTGCAGTGTGAATAATTAAATCATCTGCTCAATGCATATTTTCAAACTATTACATTATATATGGATTACATGCCTGAAAACTCTGTCTTATTGTACATAACCAAGATAGTATTTATATTCCAGTAATGAGCATTGTTACTAACACTGTTTGCTGTCTTACAGTGGGAAAAAGTGGGAAAACTCCTGGGAGCCAAGAGAAATGTGTGTGTGTGTGTGTGTGTGTGTGTGTGTGTGTGTGTGTTGTAAAATAGATGCCTTGTATGACTTGCAATGTTGTCTTTCAGTGTTCAGACACAGCAGTTCTGGTTTATTCTTGTGTTCTGTTGCTGCTTTGTACAGAACATTATCTGTTCTCTGTGTTTGATGAGTGGACTCATAACATGTTTTGAAATATGTCACTGGCTCTGTTCCTTCATATACTCTTGATTTTTACCATTGTTTATAAATGCAAAAATAGGTTATAAAATGAAGAGCATCAGTATCAGCATTCGGGGCGCTATGATCACGTTAATTATCATTAAGGATATAGATCATGGTGCAAAATAATAATGAATATATATTTATAATATATAAAATATAAATACACTGTAGTTTGTATTGTTCTTCATGAGTAGTATTGTAGTTAATGTTAATGTAAAGTGAGGAAGAAAATAAAGAGTATTTGTCAGTTTTATTCAAATTAATTAATGTTTTAAAATGGGATATAAAACTTGAGATTAATTATTAAGTCTGTGCATACAAATTAATATGCATATGCTAAATGTGATATTAAATATATTGCCTCAACGACCAAAACGTATATGTTAATATATGTATTAAATGTGCAATAAATAATAACAATTATGTTTAACAGTTGTAGGTGTAATGTAATGCCACGTGTAAAATATGGAATATAAAAGTAACAAGTAAGCAAGCGATGCCTCTATAACAATGGTGACAGAGGCTTATGGATAATGTAGACCCTTCTGTTATTCAAATCTGCAAAGAGTTAGAAAATGTAGATGTGACACAGTAGCTCAGGGGAAGAATGACTTTTACTTATTTATTTATTTTAATTCATCTGAAAAATATTTCATTTCCAGACTCAAAACTCAAAAAAATCTGATTTTGGGAAGATGATGAATCCAATGCTTCCAATGTTTGTGCTAAAACTTTAAAGCTCTTCTTCAGAAAGTTGTGGACTGCAGTTGTCCTCACTCTCCTCTTCAACATCTTCCTCCAGTGAGAAGAAGGAAGGGTGTGTGTTGACACTGCCACAGGTGCTGGTGATGCTGCAAGTTTCTGCTGGAGAATGTGGCGCTTGTGTAAGATACAGCAGTAGAGCCCCCTGTGGCCCTCTTCGGTCAGCTCTCTAGGCCCATCTTCAGCTAAAAACTGAAGCACATTCACATTGATAATTAAGCAGCATTTCATAAAAAACAAGTATTGTGATTGTTTTGAAGCAATATTTACAGGAAACTATAACATCCTGGTTAGTGGGATCAACATATTTTTGCACATTAAATAAAAAACATTTATTGTACATTAGTGCTGGGCGGTATGACCAAAAATCCACATCACGGTATTTTTCAAAATTACACCGGTTTCACGGTATATGACGGTATTTTTTTTTCCAAGCATGACTGGGTGTAAAACACATTTTTCACTGAGTGAGAGAGGAAATACTGCAGTAGATTGACTTGGAATGCCCTATTTTACTGTCATGAGTGAATATTGTAGAAAAAAATCCACACTAGTATTAATACAGGTTTGCAAGGCTGTTTACAAAGAGGTCCAGCAGGAGGCGCTGTAGGAGCGGCAGAAACAGCGGTTTCCCCGGTAACGGCTGTACACAAAGCAGGAACGCTCATAAACGCTGCTTTATCAGGAAAGATAAAGAAAGATTCAATCGTAATAACAAAGGAACTTTTCTAAAGACCGTCAGTTCACTTCAGATACATTCATATAAAAACACCCGTATTAAGATATGTTTTTTTATTTTTTATTAAAGACATATTGAAAGGATATCTAATTGGTAGGCAGAGTTATTTCATGCTTGGGTTGGATTTTGCCATTTCAGAATAGATCTGGTTTTCTTCTTAAATGTGTTTGGCTATTGCAGCTCTTATATATAAAAGAAAAGTGATGACCACTACTAGTATAGAGTGTGTGTTACAGGAGTAACAATAACTATCAGATTATCACTATGGGCCAGTTGTTCAAAACATTTAATCTGGATCAAAATGATCCCATTTTTTCTTGTTCAGGATCAGGTAATCGTCTTACTTTTATGCCGGTTTTTCAAAGCAACATTGGACTGGATCACCCTGATCCAGATACACAGTTTTCAAGATGACCAAATCCGGATTACCAGTGCTCTAAATGGGACAACATATCACAATGTGGGCTAGCAGCGATGTAAAGAACAGGTAGAAGAGCCAACATGGGGTCACTGGAAGTGTTTCTTATTCTGAGACAAAACACACAAATAACATAAACATCCACTTCCATTCATCATTTCTTTTATGACCCCTCATCTGAGCCACAACTAATAAAACACACATATATACATTAACAAATACATTGTGGATATTTTGAAAACATCTTAAAAAAAGAAGAATAAAAAGAACAAACTAAATGTCCAATAGTTAACAAAATAAAGAATGTTCAGGGTTCTTCTTCATCTCTGATGATTGTTTCTTTGAAATTAATATACGGAGATGAATGACAGAAAAATGGAATATATTAGTTTTGTTTGTTACTGAAATCTGTTTGGGTGATTATTTCATGGGGACAAGATCATTTTTATTTTATTTGTACTTTACTATACTATACTGAATATCTTAACTGGTCGCCTATGTCTACTTTATCACTGTTAAAACGCTTACACAAGTCAAGTGCAAAATATAAATAAAAGTATATACACTAAATAATACAAATGTATTATTTGACCAATTTTAAAGTTTTACTACATTTTCCTCCTGGAATCCACCTTGAAATCCTGTTGGGATCAGGATGATCCTGTTTTTTTGGATCAAAGTTATCCAAATCCTACTGACAAGTTTTGAACAACACAAACTGAAGGTTTGATCCAGATTAAAACTAGGATTGGATTGCGTGATCTAATCTGATTTCAGATTCCTTCTTTCCCTTTTGAACAACCCATTTTCCAATCCGAGAACCAAAATCCCATCAGCTTCCCTTTGAACAACTGGCCCTATGTCTTCATATGGGAACATTACAGATCATTTTTCAGATAGCAACAGAATATATAATGTGTTATTCTTTACTGTATGTTGCACCTTTTTTACTGGGTGTCAGTGTTAAATTGCTGAGTGTTATTACTTGTATTAACAATCAACTGAATTTTGTGAATTGAAAAAAGCACAAAAATAAAACACATTAATTAGCATCTCCTTGTGCTTCCCAAGGCAGAATAAAGTCATCAGAGAGACTGCATGCTGCTTCGGTGTCAGTTTCCTCTTCACAGCCAGGAATGGTGTTGTACAGCACTATCTTCTCTCTGAGGGGCTTTTTGAGCTCACCAAGTCTTCTCCGTTTGCGTTGCCTTGTTTGGTTGCTGTCTGTAAGGTTAAAAATTTAAATATTAGAAAAAAAATTAAAATTACAAAATGCAAGTTGAGTGATGTAGTATCAAATACCATTGTGTCGACACAGATCATGCTTCTTTCTTCGGATGGAGTAAATAATCTGATGGATTTCACTCTGGAGCTCTTCCTGGCTACTGTGAGGACTGTGTCTCTCTTGAAAACCAGAAATAAGCAAAGTCGACCATTACAGAAAACACAGTATCACTGCAAAAATGTAGACAAATATATATGGAAATGTACACACCAGCGACTATATTACATACCAGTGTCTGCCCATTGCTTGCCATCACACACCCACCGATCTGCATCCTCCATAGAGATGTTTAACTCCTGCTTGAGACTCTCAAGATCGGCTGCTTCTATTTCTGCTCTCTGTGTAGTCTATTTAAAAATATGATTTAAAAAATGACAGAAAACACAGTATCACTGCAAAATGAACCACAATTGCCCCTGAAATAAATGCAGTGGAGAGCACAATCACATCCATAGTGTCTCCAGGGCCCAGGAAACACCTTAACCTGCAGTCTAGGCTTCTTACTTTGACAAATCTTTCCGCCAGTGTCTTGTGGAGACTCTCCACCTTCCTATTGTTCCATCCCATGGCAAGTACAGTAATCATATCTCCTCTGCCTATAAAAAAACAAAACCAATAAGAACAAATCAATTGTACAATCTAGCATTGTGTGTCAAACACACTGGTTAACCCTTTACCTGACTTGGTCCTGTAGTTTGTAGTAAGAGCTGCCCTTGAAAGGAAGCTATTGACCTGTTCCAGCTCTTCACCAACAGTGTTTCCTGCACCCTCCTGGCTTCTCCCGCCCCACCTAACCTGCTCCAAAGAAGAAGACCAAGACCTTTAGCATTCAAATCTTATTTATTCGTTTGTGTATCATCAATTGAATTTGGTGCCATGAGCAAATTTTGAAAATATCAAATGTTCTGATGAGGATAACAATGAAAGAAAAGCTTTCACAACTGCAATTGTGCAGTCAGAACTTCTGGAAGGGATCAGGAAGCATATCCTGCAAACAACCCTGCTGTTAAACCAGAATGACCAGTACTGTTGTACCAGTGTGATCACTGATAGTAATGTTAACTATGTTTAAAAAGTTCATAAGCATATATACACACACACACACACACACACACCCAACACACACACACACACACACACACACACACACACACACACACACACACACACACACACACACACACACACACACACACACACACACACACACACACACACACACACACACACACACACACACACACACACACACACTAAATAAGTGGTTTTAAACTTGTCCTTGAGGAGACCCAGCACTACACATGTTGTATATCTCACTTATATGACACACTTGATGTAACTCATCAGCTCATTAGTAGAGACTGCAAGACCTGAATATGGTGTGTCAGATAAGGGACACATACTGTACACAATGCAGTGCTGGGGTCCTCCAGGACAGGTTTGAAAACCACTGCATTCAAGTATTTCAATAATGTTTACTACTTTTGACTTATGAAACGTGCATATTTACCCAGATAATAATCAAGCTACATTTTTCTGATGCTGTAAGGATGTTTCATTAAAACATTCAAACGTAAACTTAACTCACACACAGTACCTCACATTTGCCAGTGTGAGCCTTGGCATGCATTACAGATAGAAAAGGCTTCATCATGGGAAGTGGTTGGAGCTCGGATAACTTTTCTGCCATCTTTTCCAAATAAGGCCAGTGCCTGTAAAGGGGAAATTGGCAAAACTGGTAAGGAGACAAACCAGGATCTAAGTGACTAGTACAATTCCTGTAACACTACAGTATGTAGTCATATGTATGGTAATTTGTCATATCAGCACTGATAAGGTAGTAGCCATATTCATTTTCTAATTCCAGAATATAACAAATGTGTGATCTTTAGCTAGTCATGGTGTTATTCCCATGCATGGCATATATTAATAAAGGTAAAACATCAGTCAAAACTTCAGTTATCATTTGGCAATGGCTATCTCCCTGCAAGCAATGTCCATACAAAAGAGTGTTGCATTTGCAGCTTGTGCCAGCTCCTTCTGCAGGAACATTGGGTAGGCATATATTTCACCACGGTAGTGGTTCAAGCCTTGCAGCGAGATTCATGTCTGCACACAGCTATTTCAAGGCCCTCTTCATCCACCTTGGCCCTGGACTTCTGTGCTATTTCTCTGCCTGCTGGAAATGTTGCCGGTCCACAGACATCATGACCTGTCCTCTGAAAGTAGAAACAATATGTTACATGTAATCCCAGGACAAATTAAAAAGAGTTAAAGAAATCCTTACACTTAACATCTGGCTTCTAATTTGGTCAACAAAGGCAGATACTTTGGCATCTTGTGCGATGAACAGTCCATCAAAAAGAGATGGTTCGTCTGTCCTGTTAAATAAGAGGAATTCATCGCCAACACAATTACATAATAATGATTAAACGTTGCATTCACCTCAAATTAATATGACAATTAACCATAAAGGTGCCACACATTTTAGTCTGTATGAATCACATTTGATCTGGAACACTGTGTTTAGAGTATCAGCTTGTATTTGTCCTGTGGAAATGAATGCTGTAATGTGGAAGTAACTCGTGGAAGAAGTAAAAAACACACTGTTTAAAGTACAACAATAAATAACTAAATCTTTATTTGTGTGTGTGTCTTCAGGCTACAGAAGGGAGAAAAAGTTCCTGAACAATTGACCAGATTGCTGTCGTAGAACTGTAATATAACAAGCTTGTTTAAAACACTGCTATATCTTTCAAAACACTCTTTAAATTGTAAAAGCATTTACGTTTGAATGTGAAGCAATCACACATTTGACACATTTTGTTACTTTCCATGAATTTCAAATAAAAGTATAATTATATAATGACTAGAGCCAAAGAAAATCATGTTAAAGAAATATGTTTAGATGCCACAAAATGATTGTTATTTTTTCCAGAAATAAGGTAAAGTACAGTTTCTCTATAAATAACTATCAGTCCATTCAACCAATAGCTATACTTGCTTTTCCTTTAGAGGGTCATGGCATGGGGGGTCTAGAGCCCATCGCATCTAGCACTGGGAGACAGGAGAGATGCAGCATGGACACAGAAACACCACTGCACATCCCTATATCCAAATTAAAAAAGAAAAGAAGAAAAGATTACACTTACCCTTTGGATTTCTTGAGCCGGTAATGTTTTCTATTAGCGTCTGCAGATATAGCCAGCATGTCTGGTGTGCATGCTGGGCATTTAAAGGGCTCCATCAGGCACAGATCTTCTTTCTTAAAATTGCAGAAGGCAAACTCCCGAAAGACTCTGTGGAAGAAGGTATCGCCACAAACACTACCCGTCTGGAAAGAAGGATGGTAATAAAAGATTTTGAAGTCTGGAATTCAAACACTTTGGAAATAAAACCAGCCCTTACCCGACCAGTGCAAAGACATCGATGTTCAAGCGTTCTGAGAAATGCTTGTTGGGATAAAGCTGGGCTGGCTAATTTCATTTGCTCAAATGATGTGAACAGATCAAACTTAAACAGCATTTGGCAGCTGGTGGTTGCTGGCCAGTATCTGTATTGAAGCAAGTCACTAATCCCAGGAGTCCATTTGGAAGAACAAAGTGGACAGCTTATACACGGCAGACACAGGTTGTGTGGACCTTAAAACAAACATGAGTTTACTATTTGACCAGTATTTGTACAGCACAGGACAAAAGAATATAGTCAGCCATTATTATGCTTGACTTCATCTGGTCGGATATAAAAAGGTAGAAGGAAGTGACGAGACACACCGTTGATAGTCACCAATACGCTCTGCTTTCCTGGGATAATTCTGAAGTCTTGGTTTGGACCACAGGAACAGATTTGTATCGGTGGAGGAACTGGAAGCACACACACTGCAGTAAATCACATTTCAGAAAGTAATATCAGTAATGTCTACACATTTACTCAACAAAAGCTTCAGTTAAAGGAAACTGCAGAGGGCACCTACTACATTATCTGAACATACCTTGTTCACGGAGTTGATATTGGCCACTTTCATCATCCACCACTACGGATGTTGGTGGAATGGGTTTGAAAAAACCATCAAACATCGCTTCCCTATCATGGAAAACATTTTTTCTGTGGATCTCGGTGTCACATGATGAACAGAAAAACTGATTTCCTGAGGGGACACAGTCTAAGCACCGGACAACAGCATCAACAGTTTTGCATTGTTGACAGGAATGCTGGGTAACGGTCTCTGCAGCCGACATGCAATTCAAGATCTCTGGCATTGCAGCCCTGAATTTCTTTTCAGAGATGACCTGTCTTTTGGTCCATGCAGACATGGTGGGTGTCTCTTCTACTTCCACTGATGCAGAGACAGTGACAGAAGTTAGCAGGTGTTTTAGCCTCGGAAGATGTTGATCTAAATTAATAAAAAATAAGGAATAATAATAAGGAAAAAGCCAGTAATGCATTTTAATAAAGCAAATTAGCAATTTCTTATATGGCTTTGTCACTTCATATGCATGATGTAAATGGGAATTATATACTTTTACAGTTGCCTATATGTGACATTTTAAATTTAAATATAAAAGCTGAAATTATTTAGGCTTTCAATTCAATATGCTCACCAAGACTTGGTCCCTCTTGCAGAATATCATTCATTTGCACGTCCTCGACCTCTGAGAGCTCCCTAGTGCCGGCAGGTTTAACTGCAAACACAACATGTAATGATATAGAAAACATCACTGCTGACCAAAAGCTTAGACACTTGTGAACAACAGTATGCAGTATATTTTACTGACCAGATCGACTCTTCTGAACACGTTGTGGTAGGATGTACCCATGCTGGTCTCTCTTCCTCCAGGACACATTGGAGACTTCAGTTCCCTTTTGTTTTCCTTTTCTTTTTAGTCTGAAAGTAAAAACTAAATGATACATTTGGAGGAAGCATTTGCAGAGGCATTTTCTTTTACATTTAGGAAAATACCATGATAGAGAAATAATGAAATATGTATAAATGAATAATGAAAAACTTTACTTTTTGGGTTTCCAACTCATCAGCCGTGGTTTTTGCTGCTTCCAGACATTCATTACATTGTTTTAATGACTCTGATGCCATTTGTAGATGTTTTTAAATAGAAATAATTGAAGGATAAAGTAAAAGCACAAAGAAATACAACACGGGAAAGAGAGAAATAGAGAAAGAGAGAGAGAGGAGGAAAAAGAAACTGGCTCTTATAAAGAAGCGATTGATTTGTAAAATATTTGAGTGATAAAGGATGGGTAGAAAAACCTGAAAACAAACAGATGAGATGATTAGACAAAACAAACCAGGGCTCTGTAAGAGTGGGCACGGACTGGTCCTTGTCAACCTGTGCGTGTCTATAAATCTGAATGCACTAGTGGGGATTATTAAATACATTTTATTTTGCATGTGAAGTGGGGACACTTAATATTCAACAATATTATTGATCTGCCTGCATTGGCACCATTATATGAGAACTGAACTGAGCTGGATGATGACATCACTGTTTTCATGAACTAAATTAATATGTTTTTTTTGTTTTGTTTGTTTTTTCAAGCTGATTTGAAACAATCTGTATTGTAAAAAGCACTATATAAATAAAGGTGACTTGACTTGTGGCTATAATCTAAAATAGGCAATAACAATGAATCTGAACTGGATTCCGTCAACCGGTTTTGCCATTACTGCATTTTTTATTTTATTTTTTAATTCTTTAAAATGTTATATACCTCGCTGAATTGATACCCTGAATTTAAATAATTTGGATAGCTGTAGAACTGTTGTGACCTGATACTACTTGTATAATGCTGAAACTACCTTTTTCTCTAAAGAGAGAACATTTAACGTTACAGTTTGGGACACATTAGGCTGAAATTATTTGTGGCAATATGACAGAAATTGCAGATTATGCCTGTGAAATAGCAACATGCTGCTAGCGATGAAGCTAGCTAGATAGTAGGTAACGTTAGCAATGAAATAACGTAACAGTTACTTTCTTAATGAGTAAAATGCCAATCGCAACTGATTTGTAACCCAGACGTCAAAATGCACTCATTTAGTTCCACATAAAGTACAAAAAACACACACAACTACTTATAAATATATATATATAAAAACAACAGCATACTTAAAATCCACACCTTACCCACTACCGACCTTGCTCTGGGACTGTCAGGAAAACACCAGGCCACGCCTCCCTCCCTCCTGTTCCCAGTAAGGGCTAGCGCAAAATGCGGCATCGGCATCTCGAAGCGGCACTTCCGGCGGCATCTCCAGCTGCCATCAGTGAGCGGCATCTCCAGCTGCCATCAGTGAGCGGCATCTCCAGCGGCCAAACGCGGGAGCGGCACTTCCGGCGGCATCTCCAGCTGCCATCAGTGAGCGGCATCTCCAGCGGCCAAACGCGGGAGCGGCATCTCCAGCGGCCACCAGTGAGCGGCACTTCCAGCGGCATCTCCAGCGGCCATCAGTCAATTATGATTTTAACATGATAAAAAAAAATCTGACATTGCAAGTATTCTGATTATTTATAATAGGCCAACATAACATGTATGTGGCAGATTTAATGCACCAAGGAAAATTATTAAATAGCATATTTATTATTATTTATTATTATTAATTTTACCCCTCCTTGAACTGCCACCTTACCGTGGTGGAGGGGTTTGAGTACCCGAATGACCCTATGAGCTATGTTGTCTGGGACTATATGCCCCTGGTAGGGTCTCCCAAGGCAAACAGGTCCTAGGTGACGGGTCAGACTAAGAGCGGTTCAAAAACCCTTATGATGCCAAAAAAACCTAGGACCGTGACGTCGCCCGGTATGGCGCAGCCATACTCTGTTTTTAATAAACTCTGTTTTTAATAAATGTGTACTAGTACCAGGCTACTAATATTGTTAATATTTATAATATTATTATTATTAATAGTAGGCCTACCTATGTTTGTAAAGACGATTTAATTTGAAGAATAACAAATGTTAAATAAAATTACAATTAGGATATATTTTGGTGTGTTTCTAATTAATTAGCTACAGTTCTCTATGTAAAAACCTTTAAAATTTGTAATTATAATTTTTCACATGAATAGCCTAGGCTACATGATGTTCAGTTAGCCTACTTTTTATTAAAAAATTGGATTTAATAATTTCCTCTGCGCAGAAACATAACTAATTAATCTGAAAGTGGTATCATCACACTTAGGCCTACTTTGGCAGCAGCCAGCTGGACAATAAAATAATTAATAAAGTTAATAAAATAAAAAATATTGATTGCTGGAGATGCCGCTGCATCAGTGAGCGGCATCTCCAGCGGCATCAGTGAGCGGCATCTCCAGCGGCATCAGTGAGCGGCATCTCCAGCAATCAATATTTTTTATTTGATTAACTGCATTTTAACTAAATAACATTATGTAGCTACCACAGAGTAGCATATATCATGTGTAAGCATATCCTTTGTAAATAAAGTTTTGAGTTTCTGATTCTCCGTTAGGCCTATACATCAGAGAAAGCTGCATTGTTCTGAGTAGCCTATTGATACAGGCTATGTAACATTTTAAGTTTCCAGCAAGAAGTGTCACTGTCAATATCACTTTTATGTTTCAGAAAATGCTGTTTATTAAATTTTAATTTGAAATGTCATTAAATATGATATTATTCCGTTAATACAGAAATGAGTTCAGTTAATACAGAAATGTACGGAGCCCCTGAGGGGACCTGTGAAAAAAAAAAAAAAAATAGGACTTTCGCGTGCGCACGAGAAACTATCGCGTGGGCACGAGAAACTATCGCGTGCGCACGAGAAACTTTCGCGTGGGCACGAGAAACTATCGCGTGCGCACGAGAAACTTTCGCGTGGGCACGAGAAACTATCGCGTGCGCACGAGAAACTTTCGCGTGGGCACGAGAAACTATCGCGTGCGCACGAGAAACTTTCGGTTTGCGTTATAGCGTCATTAATACAAATGTGGAAATATGGATGATGTATATATCATTTATGTTGTTGTTTGACATGTTTTGAAGTGTATATTTTAGCAAAAATCTTAAGCAAGGTGCTATTAAAGACAAGACTTAGAGGCATATTTTAGTCACAATTCAAATAATTGTATTAACTTTGAATATACTTTTAATAAAATTTGTATTTGTATGTGTATTGATCAAAAATAAACAATAGGCTAATAATCTTCTGCTACTGAGATGAAGGAAACATTTTTTTTAAAGAAGTAAAGTTCACAAGATTGCTATTTATCTTGATCAAACTGTTCCGTCATCAGCTCTTCCTCAGTTCCGCACTGCAGAATAAAATAGTCATCCTCTGCTGCAGTTGTACGGATTCTTAACGCATTTATTGCAACTACATTTCATCTTTTTCTCATCAAACAACCAGATTAACGAATGGTTCGACACAACCCGTACCGAAGAGCCTAGACAGGTCTTTCTTCTGTATAGATAGGCTATATACAGGGTAAATGACGACTGTTGGCCTACCATGGTCGCCCTCGTCCAGTAAGTTTTAAATAATAATAATAATAAATTAAGATATAAATCAATATAATTCGTTGTAAATTAAATATTTTAAACAATAGCTACAAATAGGTAATAATTGACTCTATAGTCCTAACGTTCATGCATGAACTGTCATTCAGACTTACTGTCTAACAACCAGAGAACAGAGAACATCAGAGATATTAAAATACATACTCTTCTGAGTTTTATGATGTAGGCCTTTTTTATTAAAATGTATCGGCCTATAATTTATATCTCAAGGATGCGAGCTTGTGCGTGGCGCACTCAGTCATGTTGAGAGGGAAACACGCATTATATTATTAGTCTATTCAGAAATAGTGTAAAAGACCTGTAAATAAAATACAACATTAACATTATAAACACTATTAATAACATATAGGCTATGCGTATTTTACTTCCCCATAGCCAAATCCTTAAATGAATTCGGAATCAGAAAACAACAAGAAATGAAAAATAAGTAACCACTTATAATAATAATAATAATAATAATAATAATAAATACATAGTAGTCTATAAAAAATAGCCCATTGTGCCCTTTATTACAAACAACTTTTAGCCTATTTTAAACGCCAAGCCTAAACGAATTTATTTGAATCGAAACTGAAACTATACCGCAAAGTTGGGTTCGCGCATCTTTCGTTCGGTCCAAAGTTTAATACTGAACAGGAATTAATAATAATTTAATAATGAACCGGCTGTGATGTCAAGTTAATGCCAGAAGTGAACCGATGTTGTTAATAGCGCGATTCGCCGGCGCCATCACTCAGTTGGGGAAATAACTTAATACTTTATCGTTTCATACTCTGTCATTCGAAACAGTAAAATGTATATTTTTATTTGTGTACATTCAAAATGACTACAAAATGTCATGCCTTTGAAAAAGAAAGAAAACAACATGATGCGGACGTGTAGAACTTTATCCAAGAGCTGTTGTAAAGCCTAGCCTATAAACAATCTGTTACAGTAGGCTAATTTTCTATTATATGCAAAAGCTGCAACCATATTGTTAAAAGCGCTATATAAATGAAGGCGACTTCACTTGACCTGACTAGAAATCGAAAAAAGAATGATGACAAGCTGATGACTGTTCAATGAACATTCTGCAAAACATTTTTGTCACATAAGAAAGTTTGAAAAAGACAATGTTTTAAATTTATATAAAATATAAAAATATAAATTTTAGATAAAGGTTTGAATTTTTTTATTCAAACTGCAATTAGTGTAATTGAATCAGTGTGTCTTTCGTTCAGTATAGTTTTTTTATTTAATATTTAAAGGTATAGCGGAGGATCTTTCCAAATTTTAGATAAGACCCGCCCTCTCCACTTTTTGAAAAGTTTGATTGATTCACCAGAATGATTGACAATTAGGAGGACCAATAGTTTAGACTACCCACCAGGAAGTAAAACATCCTCTGCTATACCTTTAAAGTAGAAAATTAGAAAAAAGTTCCTTTTTCGTTTTATAAACAATATTTCTAAAACGTTTTTCGTTCTGAGGTAGAAAATTTAATAAACAGCTTGAATTGTTCGATTTCTAGTCAGGTCAAGTGAAGTGGCCGCTGGAGATGCCGCTGGAAGTGCCGCTCACTGGTGGCCGCTGGAGATGCCGCTCCCGCGTTTGGCCGCTGGAGATGCCGCTCACTGAATGGCAGCTGGAGATGCCGCCGGAAGTGCCGCTTCGAGATGCCGATGCCGCATTTTGCGCTTGCTCTCTCTCCCTGTTCTTCTTCTTCCTCTTGGTTCATCGATTTTAAATTTTTTTATTCAGCGCCACAAGAACGTGGTCAAATGGTGATATTGTTAAAAACTTTAGCTGAACTGAAGAAAAAAAATCTATCTATAAAAACGCTGAAAATGTTTTAAAATCACTACTTGATTATATGTCACGGTTTTATCATCTGTAGTGCTTTTAAAACATTTTCATCGTTTTTTTTTTTTTTTTTTTTTTTTTTACTTTGTTACAAAAGGTTTATTTTAAGTAATTTTTAAAAAAAAATGATAAGAGTTTAATTGCCAGCAGCCATGTCACCCTGTAGCCCAAGACCGGTTGCCCACTGAAGCTAAGCAGGGTTGAGCCTGGTTAGTACCTGGATGGGAGACCTCCTGAGAAAACCAGGTTGCTGCTGGAAGAGGTGTTAGTGAGGCCAGTAGGGGGCGCTCACCCTGTGGTCTGTGTGGGTCCTAACGCCCCAGTGTAGTGATGGGGACACTCAGTGGCGGACTGGGACAATAATTCAGGCCGGGAATTTGACTCCACTGCCAGGCCACCTCTGCTGCTGCAGTCACCACCACCCTATTCATGTAATCTACTGGACTGATAAACTTGTAGGCTAATTAATGTAACAGGTTATAGCATAATTGCCTAAGTCATTTTTTGTTTCTTCTTGTTTTCCAAAGACATTGAAATATGACTTAGGCAATTATGCTATGAGGCTAACGATATCTAAAATAATTTTGTAGACATAGAGATGCACCAATTACAATTTTCTAGGCTGATTCCGGTTTTTCATTGAGTTTGACCTGCCGATTCCGATTTTTTTTCTAACCACTTTACAGCACACACAAATATTTATTTTCGATCTTTTCTTGACTTTAATATTTAAAATATTCTAACTGACACCCCCACCCCCAGAGTGAGTTTTTTCAAGGCGAACGTTCCCTTTAATGTTTCCCTGGCGACGCGTCACGCGATATTATATTTGAAAAGATTGTTAGCTTCCACAGACATCAGTGTGTATTTTACAAACTCCAAATGTATTGTTTTACTCGTGCTTATGTGTATTTAAATATCTGAAACCTAAAATAAACATTATGAGATTGAAAACACTGCTTAGTTGTGATATATGACAGCGCTGTATGCGTCCGACTCTGGCTCAGCGCCAGTCAACGCGCGAAAGCACAGTTTGAATCTGGCAGTTATGCGACGTCTCAAATCGGTAAAATTAAATATGTAAAATTATAGACGTAATGAGTGGCACATAACGTGAAGTAACATGGCATTTTATTTTGTTTGAACTATTTATTATTTAACTTGTCCAGTGGGACAACTAATTTTCTATTCCACTTGTCCTACAAAAAAATCCACTTGTCCCGGACAAGCAGACAAGCCTTAATGTCGAGCCCATTTTTTAGTCTATGGTCGAGCCCCGCACTAACACTATTCTGTCTACTTTTTATTCATTTTTATTTATTATATAAAAAATATGCTACATGTAGACGAAACGAGACTTGACACAGCACAGCAGCACTTACATATTGTTGCTCGTTTGTTGGTTTAATTTTATCTATTGTGATTATCTAAGTGATTTGGATGAAAGCGTTCGTCTGCCAAATTATTATAAATATAATGTAAATGTAATCTTGACCGACCTGTTCCCTTACTGGCGACATGGCTGGGATTTTGCAGCAGCTTGCTGCGTCTGTGGCCAGGGCTTTTTTCCTTTTTATACGCTCCCTCTCTGCTCCTCCTTTGCGTTTACGCTCCATTTTTTGAACGATTTCAGACATACCCTGTAGGCAGTGCGTCGCTGACATTGGGTGGGAGTGTCATTTTCACTCCGCCATTGCCTGATTCGTCGATTGAGAATTCGTAGTTGCACACCAGCCTATCACATGCCAGGCTGATCGTCTGCACAGCGGCAGCCGGCAGGCCAGAACGGCCGTCAGGCCACCGGGAAATGTCCCGGTGCTCCCGATGGCCAGTCCGCCCCTGGGGACACTATACTGTCAAAGAGCACCGTCCTTCGGATGAGACGTTAAACCGAGGTCCTGACTCTCTGTGGTCATTAAAAATCCCAGGATGTCTTTCGAAAGAGTAGGGGTGTAACCCCGGTGTCCTGGCCAAATTTGCCCCTTGGCCTCTGTCCATCATGGCCTCCTAATCATCCCCCATATACTGATTGGCTTCATCACTGTCTCCTCTCCACCAGTAAGCTGGTGTGTGGTGAGCGTTCTGGCGCAATATGGCTGCCGTCGCATCATCCAAGTGGATGCTGCACATTGGTGGTGGTTGAGGAGATTCCCCCTTCTATGTAAAGCGCTTTGAGTGTCGAGAAAAGCGCTATATAAATGTAATGAATTATTATTATTATTATTAATTATTTTGATGTGGTTCTTTACTTTCCAATACGGCTTTTTGAAGAAGAAAAGCACATCACATTAAAAATGTATAGCCTAAATACATTTTAATTACACATCTCAGTTTTCTGTATTAATCTCGAGTAAATACAATGATAAAACAAATACTATTTTGATTGGTAATGACGGTCAAACGCCATTTCATGACACCCGACACCGTCGTTATTAAAAGGAGCGCTAGAGGGCGTTTAACTTTAACACGTAAGTATAGGTCGTAATAAGCTCTTGCACATACGACTTTTATGGTCGTGTTTTGTAGGAGGACAGTCTCAAAGTGTGAGTTCTGCTCTCGGTCTCAAATCTGGTGTCGTCAGACCTCAGGTGTGAATAAAGCTGAAATGAATGAAATACTCAGCTGATGTTTGTCTCTCTACTGGAATCACACACAGATCTAGTTTAGCAGAAGGAAAATCTAATGCAAGTGTTGCTGGAGGAGAAAGAGGACAATCACTGTTTTGACTAGTTGTCTGTGAACAACTCAATATTCTTATTGCTCTTTGATGTCTGAATGTTAATATTAGTTTTGTTTGATTTGCAAAATAATAGTTGAACAGAAAATGATTGTTGTAAAGTTTTGACATTTGAAAGGCCGAAGCTGATGAAAGGTAAATTGTTCAGGAAGGAGTTTACAATGTGAATTAATAAAGTTATTTAAGTACAAGCAAACATTATAAATATATATGAGAAAGAGAGGTATCTCATGTATATAAACACGTATATATAACCTCAATATATTTAATTTCATGTGTTGCACTTATTTATTAAGATTTTTTAGTTTAAACCATCCATTAACATCTAATGATCAAACACACAACGCTGACAAAACAGATTACAGTCAAATAAACAGACTTACAAAGAGTAACAATCAATTCAGCCTTTATTTCAAATTCACCTCATTTACAAATATTACATAGAACATCCGTTCTGGTCATTTATCATTTCATAAACAGAAAACACAGCAGATTATCAGAGATCAGCATTAAATCTCTTTCATCTGTAAAGTGCATCAAAGTTCAAGAAACTCAACATGTACAAATGGAAACTGAACTCACACACAGTTTTACTTCAACATATTTGCTTTGGGATCTTGAATTATTACATATAACATCAGATTTTCATTGAAGTTTAACATCATTATTTTGTCCCTGTAACTAAAGTAAATCAGTTTGACCTGCAATCAAAGATCAAGTTAAAATCAAGCGGAGCGCAGAGGTTCATGTCCTCCATCACATGAGTTTCACTTCATCATTTACTGTGCTCTGTTTGGACCCGGAGGAACGTGAGCTTAGAAAACACTCACAACTTAATATTGTTCAACTTAAACCATATTGCATCTAATCAGGGACTTCTCATTAATGAGTGAATGCACTAAAGTTTTAAAGTTTTGAATGTCGCCACGTTTTTACCATGCTATTACTTCATTTAACCCCTTTTTATTCGTTAAAAAATGAGAAATTCTTTGAAATATAAATTTTAGGAACTAGAGCAAAAACCAGTGTGATGCAGGAAAAGATACATTTGTATCAATATGAGACATTTTATTTGAATATATCATTAGATTAAATTTATGAGAACATATAATAAGAGAATTACCAGTATGAACTTCATTGACTTCAATTGATTTACTTAAATTCATTTGAAACTTATAACTCATGACTGATCAAAACAGTCTAAATTTATTAAACCTACATATTTTTTTCCCAACAAAACAACATCAATATTACTCAGTAATATGAACATTTTGTTTGTAAACATTTCATTGATAAACTTTTACTTCCATATGAAAAAATGAGATGATAAACAGCTTGAATCTTTTCATGCTGCAATGGTTCATCAATAGTGGCAGCAAAGTGAAATGTGGACTTCTGTGGGAAATGTGGGAAGGATCAAATGTGTGTGTGTAGGAAAGAGGATAAATGTATTTTACAGAATTAATTTGAGACAAATCTAACCAATAGATGAAAAACATCAGCATAATTTCATGTGTAAAGCTACAGTTCACTTTCAGGTCAATACAGACCCGAACGCAAAAGCCACAGTTTTAAAGGTTAATATAGTTTATATTTCTTACATTCGTTTTAAATAAAACAACAACAAAAACAGATTTTGACATTCTTGAAAATCCGATTTTTATTTTTTACTTTGACAGTCTTAACAAACCTACAAAATTCCATCTTCATACTAAAAACTCTGGATTTATAAAAATATATAAAATGCTTGTACCTCTTCTGGGTCAAAATGGAGCCGAATGCAATAAGAGTTTAGACAGACGTTTCAATAGAGTCTCTGATTTCAACTTTAGTTTAGTTAAAAGAGTTTGGTGAATATAAATGATGATTCTCCATTGCATTTATTTAGTTAAAAAATTACGTTTAAGGCATTTCAGAGAAACTCCATGAAGGAAGATTAATATCTAATATTGCGTTCTGACGCAGAACCCTGAAGCGCTGCACTGTGGATACAACGTAAACATCATGGGAGACTGACACAGAAGAGAAGAACTCCTTTAATAAAGTTAATGGACTATTTTAACTATTTCTTTTCTACCTTTCTGGGCCTTGAAAGTGTCCGTTGCGTTGCAGTCTGTAGGGGGTCAGAAAGCTCTCGATTTTCATAAAAAATATCTTCATTTGTGTTCCGAAGATGAACGAAGGTCTTACGGGTTTGGAACGACATGAGGGTGTGTCATTTAAACTAACCCTTTAAATCTGTGACTGTGAAAACAAACAGAGTCTTAGTGGTGTGACGCTCCTCCCGGAAGGGGCGAGGAGGATGAAGGGCTGGCGAAGGCTAGGAGTTCGGAAGAGGATACAGGAGGAGGTTCGGGAGGTGGATGGCTGACCAGGAGGAGGCAGAACTGAAGGGTCAGATGTATCCAGGCCACAGCCAGAACTGTTATCATGGTGGTACATGTCCTGACTCCACTGTGGGGACGGCCGGAGGCGCTGGCGCTGGAGAAAGAGCCCACTGTGGTGCCGAAGGGTCGAGGTGATGGTGCGAAATTGAAGACCCCGGAGACCTCGACTGAGGCTATGACCCAATGACGGTGTGTGTGATGATGTCTTCCCTCTTACACAAATGCTGCTTTTCCTTTTAAGAAACGAAACCTTTAAATTATATTGAATGCCTTAAACTTGTAGGCTGTAGTAGTATAGAAGAGATTGTCAAGAAAAATTGATTCGCAGGCAACTGTGTGAAGCATAATGGGTGTTTCCAGCTTTGACTTGGTGTTTCAGTGTTGTAAGAACTGATTTTCCTGCTAAGACAAAACTCACACTGCAATAAAGCAATAAAACGCACCCTGGGCAGAAGATCGAGAGCACAGGACATTGTCTTGTCCAAACTTATCTCTTTGTTTATATGCATCGCCCCTCTCCCTCCTCAAGTCACTAAAAGTTCACTGAGATTGTCTATATATCACATATGATGTATCTTGTGAATATATTGTTTTTCCTATTCATGTTTGGTATCATTTTAAATGTCTCGGTGCGATTGGTAAAATGGTCTTAATTTCATTGCGGTCATTGGTATTATGAGAAAGATTGAAACCTTGGAATAATCCTGTTCTTCTCTTTGGGTGATGTCTCTTAAAGATATCTGATAATTCTCCCCTCTCCCCCGAAACCAGGTGCTACCCCCTGGGGTACATGAATTGACCCAAAAACAACTCTAAACAATATTTGTATAACCCTTTTGTTCTGGTCTGGGTATTTAAGGATAGGTGACAGAGCAGTCTTTGGGACCCTGTAACCAGGAACATCCCCCATTCAGTGCTTTTTCAGTGTTTTCCCGTGCGAAACGCTCACACACCACTGTGTGTCTCTGTCAGGAATGCATTGCTTACTTTTAGAGTCATCTTTGAGTAAATTATGTCATGTATTTTTTTATTTCTGAATTGGCTTTTAATCATTTACTCATGTAATTGGCATGATTCATTTTTACCTGACAAATAAATGTTACATCTTGATTTATTCTGAAGTTTTCTGAAATCATTATTTTAGTAGACTATGAGGAGGCTGGTGCTACCGCCGCTCTGTGTCCAGGATAGGTCAAACTAAAGGCGTATATGAACGGAGCAGTAGGCACTTCATCTGAAGACCTTTTGATTTCTGTCTATCACTGACTTGGCAAGTTGTACGGAAGTGGCTAAATAAACTACCTTTTTTTGTATGAGGGAGCAGTAGTGTCCGTGAAATCCATGTAAACCCGGGGCGTGTGACTCTGTGCGGCATCGGGTCCCTTAATGAATTAATAATTGAAAATATGGGATACCCAGAATAATCAAAGATCTAAATTACTTCATAATCAATATTTATGATTATTTTCTAATGAGAAACACAATCTAAATTAGATTATCACTTGAAATTGGAGTCAGATTAAGCGTAAAGATAAAGTAATATTGAAACTAAATTCCAATAAATTAAGTGAACTTCACTGGAGCGCTGAAAAGACATAAACGCATTATCCCTTCGCCCATACCATTGGATTTTCGTCGTTGGGCCAATGGGTGTTCTTTACACAAGCGCTGATTCTTCAGTTACCGCGATCACAGGTACATCATAATTTTTGTCCTCTGAGGCATGTAACCCTGACCCACCCATAGTCTCATCGGCCGGCCCTGCTTCATCGGGTTCAGCGTTATCAACTACATAACTTCTGACAGCAACTACGTCACCTGATGGGCTGTTCGAATTTTTCCAGGGCCAAGCACGGATTAAATGACCAGATTGCCCACAACTAAAACATTTCATGTTGTCAGTTGTTACGTAAATAATGTAATCATACTCATCAGCCCGAAAGTGCAAAGACAGATCTAAATCAGCATCGTCATTCAAACTCATGTAGACGAAACGCCTAAACGAAACAACATGTTTTAGTAAAGTTGATCCACTACCGATAGGGATCTTTTTAATGGGAGAGACCAGTTTGCCATAACGAGACAAAGATTTAGCTAATATCTCATCACTTAAAAACGGTGGTACATTGGATATTGTAACTTTCTTTGATGGTGTAAGAAAGCGGAAGTACAGGGTTAAAAATATCATCAATAACTATCCCTGTCTCAACTAGGTCGTTAACCTTTTCAACAGTACTGAGAAATACAACAGTGGCATTATTCATCCTGGAGGCAGACATTATGTTTTCATGCCCAACCACCTCTCAAGTCAAGTCAAGTCATCTTCATTTATATAGCGCTTTTAACAATGTAGATTGTTTCAAAGCAGCTTTACAGAGATAAACATATAATTTAAGGTAACATTTGGTTTGGCTTTATAGCGGTTCTTTAATAAAGTTATTTTCCAGCTAAAGTTAGTTTTGATTGATTCGCTTCCGTCGCAACGATCATTTGTTATTAAATTAGGCGCCGCTAAGACGACACCATTCTCTCTACACAGACTTTAAACGCGAACCTGTGAGAAACGCTGATGGCGTTCACATGCGCATTAAGAATTGGTTCTATAGTTATGTGCGTTTGAATATATGTGCGCAGGTTTGTAATTCCCTACAAACCAAGCCTAAACAAAGTACTGGTCTTTCCTTATACATTTTGATACAGAATTCTCCCACTGCTAGGCAGCATTTCTCCACACTAACCGCAGACGCCACTTTCACACCATGACGCCGGGTCCAAACAACTGCAATATAAACCCGAAAACACACAAAAACAACGATACATCCACAGAAATTCTTATTGAGATGTTTAATTGAAAATGTTTGGTTTGAAGTCACCATTATGAAGATCAGTGTTTGCTTAAGTTGGGCTCCTGACCCTTGACTTTTTAACATCAGTTTTTATTTTGTTGCTTGAAATATCTTTTTGCAAGCCACACTTGTGCACACTCACATGGATTGTGAATACAGTTTGATATACTGATTATGATGACTAAATCATTATATAGCCTGCATGTCCACTTATTAATCACATTCAGAGTTTAATACTGAAGAAGCAGAAACATCTGTGAAGATCTCAGCAGAGGAGGATTAAACAACTCCACAAACAGCATTACCAGCTTCACTTATTACTAACCAGACTGACTTTATTTCTGTCAGACGTCTACAAAAGTTTTTATTTAGAATTAACAGAGGTTTAACTCTGTGTTTCATTTGAAGTCACCATAACAGTGATTAGTGTTTCAATTAGTTGGGCTCTTTACTCTTATTATATATTTTGTCTTTTTTTGGCAGCTGTGACAATGTGTTTGTCAAACACATTTGCAGCAGCAAAGAAAGCTAAAGTGAAACGGGAGCAGGTGATGATGGTTACCTGTTGATGGATTTATAATCATCATGACATAACCTGTTTCACTGATGTCTTAGGAATCTAACAATTGTGTTGATCCATTATATTTTCATATCACAAACCCTGTGTTACTGCAGCATGAGATCCAGCAATATTATATCACTGTTATGGTGACTTCAAATGAAACACATTAGAGCTAAACCTCTGTTAATTCTCAATAAAAACTTCTGTAGACGTCTGACAGAAATAAAGTCACTCTGTTTAGTAATAACTAGTTTAATCCTCCTCTGCTGAGATCTTCACAGATTTGATGTCTTCTTTTATTTTTAGTTGATTTCATCTTAGACTGTGTCTGAAGTCAGTTGTAGTTCTTGTGTTTCTGCTCATCTCTTTTTCTGTTCTCTTCTTTCCTTCAGTGATTCTGCTTGTTAACAGGCTTATTAAGGCAGAAATGACTCCATAATTAATATACACAGACTTTGTGGCTCAGATAAGGTCCAGTTCTGGTTTATTTATTTGCTCTTGGCTGACATGTGGCCACTGGCGATTCCAGGATTTTATAAATGGGGGGGCACAGGGGGGACCAAGAACCAGTGAGGGGGGGCCCATGGGAAATCAGAAAATTCAACTGGAAATAAATACTTTTTTAGAAAACATTAAGCACGACTTCAAAAATATTTGCAATGCCCTGTGCCCTAATATAGATGGTATTAAATGTGGCACTGCATTTATTGGACCACACAGTTTTGTTCTAATAAATAAAAAACAAAAAAAGACTCTGTCCTCTTTTCATTCTCAACTCAATTCGCTTTGCGAATCGCAAATCAATCAGTGATTGACAGCGCTCTGATCCAATGGCGTTGGGCATTGTCATGTTGACAGTAAATCTAGCCCAATGATGTTGGGGGGGGGGGGCACCAGGGGGGGCCAATCATATTACGGGGGGCCGGTGCCATGTTTCATTGCTATGGCCTGCTTGTGGCCCAGATCTGGCAAACAGGAGACACCAGCCACCATAGTCACATGTTTGCCGGGAGCCAGCCCAGACAGCAACATTGTTTCGGCCCAGATCCGGCCCACATCTGGCACTTGTGGAATGCGGATCTGGCCCACATGGAATGATGGCACAGCGTGGAATGATGGCACTTGGGCGGTCCAATGTTGCTATCTAGGCTGGCTCCTAGCAAACATGTGACTATGGTGGCTGGTGTCTCTATTTTCACATTCCGTGTGTTCGAATCGCCAATAACTAGTACACATTCAACAGGATTCACAGTGGGTGTTTCACTGATAGGGGAGAACCTGTTTGTTATGGTAATCGGAACGGAAGAGCAGTGTTGTGTCCCGCGACTACAGCGCCTCACCGTCACCCAATTGCCCTGCTGCACTGGCTCTACTTCAGCCGGAGGAGAAGATGACATGACTCACCGTGTTTGTTGACTGATCCTACTCACCTAAGGCTTGATGAACATGTAAAAGGTGCGAGCGCGTGAGAGAAAAATAAATAAAGAGCGCAAGGATGGCACGCTAACGGCTAGGGAATTACTAGCGTGTTGTGCTAGCAATAACGATCTAGATTGAAGTTAGCGATGTCAGGTTAATGTGTGATGTTGATTAAGCTATATTTAGCAGTATAAACAAGGAATGATAGTAAAAAAAACATTAAAAACAGAAAGATATACAAAGCTTACAGATGCAATTGAACTCAGCAGCAGCAACGAGGCAGGCAGGAGCAATCGATCAGACAGCAATCCCTGAAACAACTAAATATCTGGTAATTCTCAACCAGAACTTTTGTACATGTATGAAATAAATAATGTTAAACTGGTTTGTAAACTGCTTTCACACTCAGTATGTCTGGAAGTCAGTTGTAGTTCTTGTGTTTCTCATTTTACTGTTCTTGTTTCTCTGTCCTTCAGTGATTCTGGTTATCAGGTGTTCATCAGTGTCTCAATTCACTCTCTTCTTTTCATTCAAGTGGACTATATTAGAGAGCTAATGTAGGGAATAGTGAATGAGGGTATAGGTTGTGATTTGTAAAACAGCCTCTGAGTGTCGACTTTGAGCGGTGTTAATTCACAGTATATTCACAGTATATTCCTGTAGGCAATTTTCTCGAAATATGCAATATATTCAATTTCTCTGAGTCCAGCTAAACTCCAGCAATATGACTGCTTCCCTCACAAAAATCAGAGCTCAAAAGATTGAGCATGTTGGCCAAAATAAAGGATGCAGATAGGTGTGAGAGGAACTTGGCAGAAGAAACTCCGGTTTCAACATATCAGTTATCTAGAGCTGAAAGTGGCGTTCCTAAAGGCCAATTTATACTTCTGCGTCGGGTGCGCGTAGAAGGTACGGCGTAGCATTCGCATTGACGTGTACCATACGTCGTACCCTTCGCCGAACCCTGACGTGCACCTCCTCAAAAATGTAACTACGCGTCGCGGCGACGCGGACCGCAAGATCTGTGATTGGTCGGCTGGATAGCATCGCGTTTCCACCTACGCATTTCCAGAATGATCTTCTGCACTCTGCACCGCCCGCCCGCCATTTTTAAATTCCGAAGATCAGTGAAGAGCCATGGAAATAGACCAAGTGACCGAGAGATTGCTTGAAGAAGTGCGGAAATACAGCCATCTGTATGACTCCTTCAGTCGCCATTGCTCGTAGAAACCTAAACTCAAAACAGCCGCGAGGAATGTAAACACAGTGGAACATTAAAACCCACCCGCGCCAACTAGCGTTTCGGCGGTGTAACTGCAGAGCAACACAGACATTCGCAGAAGTATAAATGCTCACGACGGCGTCGCCTACGTGCGTAGCCTACGACGTACACTACGGCGTACACTCGACGCAGAAGTATAAATTGGCCTTAACACTAAATAATTTTTAGACTCACCAGGGCGGCACAAGGTCATTGAAGCTCCTCTGGGCTGCGCACAAACTTTGATTATGGACAGACGCCCATCTATTGTCTCTAAGAGCATTACGCATGCCGGGGTGATACGAATCAGGTGGCAGATGTGTTGTCTCAGAGTGTACCTCTGTTAGGAGAGTGGCAACATCCAGAGGTACTCAGTTGATTTGTAACACGTTTGGGGCAACAGATGTGGATCTATTCACGAACAGTCAGTCAACACAATGCCTGAAATGGTTCTTGCTGAGTAAAGACACAGGCTCACTGGGGCTGGATGCTGTAAGGGAGCTAGGATCAATATAACTCAAAGGGGATTGAATTACAGTGAATAAGAACCAAATGAATTTGCAAATGATTCAGAATTAATAGTCAACACTTTATCAACTATTCATCCACCGATAAATTAAGATTAGGGTATTTTATCAGTTCTCGACAGAATATTATCCCGTGGCCTTCGGTAATAATATCATAAAATGATGATCACTGATTATGAGCAAGGTCACAAAATCTACAGTTTAAGGCAGTAACTTGTAATCACACAGCACAAGACACTTGTATGTATGTCAAATCAGCCAAGACTTTATTGAACTACTCTAATACACACAAACTGATCTAACGAAAACACACAAACATTCATTCAACAATGACAGAGGAAAGTGATGTTATTACGGCGTATGAATGGAGTTCCAAATGTCTAGCGTTAGACACTATTTCTTGACCGCAACCTGAGAGAATTAATATACTAGCAATTCAACCTTAGTAGAACACAAGTTGTTAGCTGTTAGCTGGGGGCTGTCTGTCAGCTGGGGGGTCACATTAATCCATGCATGAAGTTAACTGGAAGAGATTAGCATTTTACAGTGAATGTGTTTGTTATTAATAATTCAGGAAGTGTTTCGGTAAATGTGTTTTGCACTTAAATTAGGTTAAATTGGGATATTTTACTTTCATTGTATGGCTTTTCTTTGGTAGCAGTAGCTGACAGTCATTGAATGTTTTTATAATGTTGTTGTTTTTACAGTGTAGATAAGGCTCATGTGACTCAGTTTTTGGGGTTTCTACAACACTAGAAACTTTCTAGAAACACTAGAAACTTTCGGTACCAACACTAAAACCTATTTAGTCCCATTGCAGGTCTAGTTATAGGTTAGTAATTGGCTGAGACTCGGGCCAGTTATGGCCCATGTGTGGCCCATGTCTTTAATCCAGATCTGTGCCACTTCAGCACCATTATTCTTTGCGGCTTGTGGGCCGTGGGAAAAGGGACTGTGTTCTATTCTAGGAACGTTGATTTGTAACATTCCAAGAACATAAAACTGTCAAGTTTACTTAATGTTCATACAATGCAATTTAAAAAGGTAAGTAAAAGTAACAACATGGTAAGTCCTGAAACATTCTTTCAATCATGCAAATACCTGCTGTGAACAAAAGTACAATGGCAAAACCTGTACAATGGGGTTTTCAAAGATGTTTTTCCATTTCCTTGCAGTACAGATGAAATAACAGACAAATAGTTCAGACCTGCTGAGCAGCATGATATGTAGTTGTGCCAAAGGACTTTGACTGTACCAAATATATCATAAAATAATAATAATAATAATAAAAAAAAAATCAGTATACAACACACTATGTACCCACTGAGCAAAAGTACGTCCAAAAGATGCTTTTTCTTTTTTTTATGGCTTTGTCATACGTTGAAAAGACGTCCCCTGAAGAGCCAGAATTAAAGTTTTTATTACATCTTTTTTTGATGTCTTCTGAACGTCCGATATTGATGTCCATGTGACCACCTTTCATCATTATACAACACCTTTCATCATTATACATGATTTTTGAACAATACCTGTTCTTGTCTAAGGACAACTTTGATTAACTTTTTTGATCCACTTCAAATGTTGACTACTGTAGTTCAAATGTGGTTTTTAATAGTATTTCGATGACCCTTACAGAACAAAAATGTATTTCTATACATTTATGATCAATATATTATATGGGGTAAATATACTGAAAAATAAATTAAATCATATATTGCATAAATATATTGTTACACATTATAATAAATGTAATAATACATAAGGAACTGCTGCTTTTCATATATTGAAAATATATATTTACAATATATTTACACTGTAAAATGTAATGTACTTATAAAACATGGGAAACAATTGCCTTAAATTTCTCAAGGATGTTTTAGTCACAGTTGTAAGTTGCAAACACAAAAACATACAAGAATTGGGACAAACATAAACTGTGCATTTATTTCCATTTATGAAACTTAATTGATTACATAATAAAAAATAAAAAAATCATTCATTGCAATAATAGTACATGTTTTTTTTTTTTTGTTGTTTTTTTTTAAGTAACTTGCTGCATATCACCAGTGTTTCTTGTTCTTCTCCTGGACTGAAGCACAGGCTCTACTCTTCAGCACAATGGTAACCCACAAAACAGACGATACAGAAACCCTTTAAATATTAAACATTAACAGATCTCTCAAGATCTCAGCAGAGTGTTAAACAACAACAAAAAAAAAAAAAACAGCTTTACCAGCCTATTACTAACCAGATTGACTTTATTTCTGTCACACGTCTACAGAAGTTCTTGTTGAGAATTAACAGAGGTTTAGATGTTGATGTTTTATTGAAAATAATAACGTTTGTGGTCATCATTATGGAGATCAGTGTTTGGTTAAACTGGGCTCTTGACTCTTAAATTGTTTAGCCTTAATTTTTCTCTGGCTTTTCTTTTTTCATTCTTGCTCACAAATCTCATCCCAAGATATATAACTGAACAAAATTGTGTTGGATAAATACATTTAAATTATAACATTTGTATTATAGATACTGTAATGTTTTTAGTTTTTTTTATCTTCAGTTGATTTCATCTCTGGTAATGCGGTGTGTGGAGTTGTTTAATCCTAATGTCTTCTTTTATCTTCAAATCAACGTTCCTAGAATGTTGAATTGTTAATTAAAATTAAGTTGAAAGAACCATCCTGGACTGGACTGGACTGGACTTTATTGACTAATATAGTCCACTTGACAGTGAATGAAAAGAAGTGAATGAATTCAGACACTGATCAGCAGAATCACTGAAGCGAAGAGAAACAAGAGCGGAAAAAAGAGAAACACAAGATTTAAAATCAGTATTATAATACACAGGAAGATGACAACATCTACTTAAATAAAACATGAGTCAAATAAAATAAGGCCATTTTGATTTTAGAAGTTTATAAATCATTAATAAGCACCCGTAATCAAATTCAACAGATAGTAATCGGAGGTAATTGGAGATGGCAAATGTACAGTGGCAAAACCTGTACAACAGGGTTTTCAAAGATAAAGTGAAAACACAACACTATATGAGTGTGTTTACTGGTTTTGTTTTTCAAGAGATGTTTTGTACAGTCAAAGGCCTTTGGCATAAACACATATAATGCTGCTCAGCTGGTCTGAATTCTTTCTACGGTCTCTCATTTCATCTGTACTGCAAGAAAATGGGAAAAAACATATTTGAAAACCCCTGTTGTACAGGTTTTGCCACTGTACTTTTGTCATCTCTGATTATCTCCAGTTACTATCTGTTGAATTTGGACACCACTGTGAAACTACAGCAATCAGTTACAATTACTTCTTTTTCTTTCTTTTTTTTATGCATCATGCACAGCCATAGACACAGAGCTACACTGTCTTGTAGAAACACAGAGATATCTAAAATCAGCACGTCTCTCAACAATGGTGGCAATAATTTATTTATTTATTCATACTGCAGTGCATGCTGGGAGTGTTATACTATCCTGGAACCCAGCATGCATTGCTACATGAAACTTTTGATTATCACCATTGTTGAGATTCATATGCTGATTGTTGATGTCTGTGTGTGTCTGAATCAAGCAAGATTTAAAATTGTCTTTATGCATTATTTGATTTCAATATCTATCAGAAAAACTGATTAAAGAAACATTGTATGATTTAATGTTGAAGATTCTCAGATTTATGATAGCTATTTAGTCATACATTAAAATCTCATACCAGGGCTCCAGACTAACTTTTTTCACCTCCGTCCTGGAACCGTCCTGAAAAACTATTTGAACCGTCCTAAAGTGAATGTCAACCGTCCCAAAATAAACATGTTGTTTCTGTACTTTGTTATTATCATCTATAGTTGTTAGTTACATAATAAAAACACCATTAAAATGTTTATTTAGCTCCATTCAAAGTAGTTATCTGTAAACAGGTAAAAAACAGATTTAATAAAAAATAACAGGAGTTAAATGCTTTTTTGTATTCATGCAGAACAAATCTTTTTTTTTTTTCTTTTTTTTTTTTACATATACGAAAAATAAGATAAAAATACATAGTTGGATTAAAAAATAACAAATAAATACTGGTGACTACATATCTCAAAAATATCATCATTCTTTATTCTTTCAAGCAGCAGACATATTTATTTGTATGAATTAAATATAATGAATCATTATTAAAGCTATTAACGAGTAGTGAATGCTTTTCTCTTTTTCTTTTGTTGCTTGATCAATATTAAGGACACAGACCGCATTAGGTTTATTACCCACTGTCACTTTAAGACATCGGATCATGTCCAATGACATGCAGATCCAATTGCACTGATGCACATCCGATACACTCAAAACTGTTTAAGACATAACCAACATAGTTTACGTGAATACTCTCCAAAACGGACATTTCGACATAATGTTGTGTGTATTTGTCCACTCAGACACGAAAGAGAGCTCAATTCAGTACTCGCGCGCTGTATAGGTGTCTGTGCATGGCTGCACGCTTCGGGTCGGGTGTGTGCGCACAGAAAACCGTACCGAATAGAGCTCTTTTCTTGCGTCGTCACTCTTATTCAGATCTATATGTCTGCTCTACTCATTCTCCCAGTTTTTTAATGTTTTATGAAGACATGCAGCGCATGTCAACCCGTGTGCCGCTGGGTAGATCAGCACGTTACAGTACAAATGTGCGCATCTACCACAAACGCAGGACCATCAGTTCTGACTGGATCGCTTCCCAAATCGGCACTATCTAACATTTTTGTCTAGTTTTTATTCGTTGACGAAAATGTCAATATATTTTCGTCATGGTTTTTGTCATTCAAAACTAGTTTTATTTAGTTATCGTCTCGTTTTTGTCTGTGAAAATAAGCCATGTGATAGATGTACCGCGAAACAAGTCTCCGGGTGAGTAGCCGGCCAGTGATAGTGACTATAGTAACAGCATGAGAAGACGCGCTCCGTTGTAGTCAGCGCTTGGTCGGTTAATTTTGGCATTTTCTAAGTAAGTTACCCTAATAGGCTAGTAATAAATGAATACGCATACAAAAATGTCTTTCGTCCTGTAGGCGTCCTGGAGAATATTTCTGTTCGTCCTAAACACATTTTCTATCGTCCCCAGGACGATAGGACGCCGTTAGTCTCGAGCCCTGTCTCATACACAGTATGAGATCAGAGTATCACCAAAAACACCTGATCAACTTCCTCTTGAATTTGTCTTGCCATTACAAATGTGTTTTATAAATTCACAATTACAGCAGTCAGAGAGAATCTAATGTTATAAAGTCAAGGGTCAAGAGACCAACTAAAGAAAATACTGATCTCCATCATGGTGACTACAAACTTTGGTAACGCTTTAGATTACAGCCCGGAAAGTACTACGTAATTAAATTGAAAGTACAGTGTAACTTTCGGTAATTACAGTGTAGCCTACCTATAAAGTACATAAGTGTAAGTATAGGGGAATAATATGTAAAGTTTTGGGAATAAAGGGGTAACAACCAGGAAAATGACAAATTATTTAGGCAAATTATTTAGACTGTAAGTATTCCATGTAGTTACAGGGTAAGTATGACATTGCGGGCTGTAAATTAAAGTGGGCTTCTTACCCTCTTGTTTCATGTAGTTACAGGGTAAGTACAATAAAAACACATGTAGGCCTACACACACAATCTGACATCACTTGGAAAACCTTTATTTGAAAAACAACTTATTTCAAAACAGATTTACAACATATTACACTTCTTATTCTTTATTTAATTTTTTTAAATCAACTTTTCATTTCAAATACTAAAGTCCTGATAGAAAGTAACATGTTTTGTCCTGTTTTGTTTTTCTTGCATGGCTTCCTCCTCCTCTTGGTCCTCCTCTTCTTTTTCTATCGTTCCACTGATTTGCCTAATCATAAGGAGGAGTATTTTTCTATTCTGTATTATGTATTAAAAGAAAATACAGTACACCCAGAAATGTTCTCATAATTTACTCATCTTTTCGCTACCGACCAACTGTCACCAGCGAGTGCATGAGAGTCGGCTTGAATGGCTTCGCGTTTGCTGAAGCTTTAAGCGTCCATTGCATCCTCGCGGGAGTTTGATGTGAAACTCGCGCGAGAACTGGTGTCTCTGTTCTTCTGCATGGTTTGTTTTTCATTAGTATTATCTGTTGTTGTTTGTATTTTGTTGTGAGCAATAATAAAAACATTAAAAAAATACAAATAATTCGACATTCGGTTTTTCGGTGCGCTTACGTCAAGCTTTAAATTTTCAAGCGTAAACGTACTCAACCCTCTCATGAACGCGCAGGTGACAGTTGGTCGGAAGCGATAGTCTACAGTTTGAAATTTTTTAATATTTGGTATTTTTCTTAAAAACGTTTATCGTTTCACTTCAGAAGACATTGATTCATCCATTGGGGTCGTATGGATTACTGTAGTTATTGTTGTATGTGCTGTTGTCTACTTTTAGGAACACATGAGCTTGCATTATATGCATTTACAGAGATTATTTATTTTTCTAAAAACTTTTGTTTGTGTTAATCTGAAGAAGGAAATTTGTATACATCTCGGATGACATCAGGGTAAAAGATGAGTAAATGGTGAGGACATTTCTGTAGCCTACTGTAGGCTATTTTCTTTTAACACATAATACAGAATAGCAAGAGACATGTCATGGGATTCCTTCTTAAGATTCATCAGTGGAAAGAAAGAAAAAGAAGAGGAACAAGAGGAGGAGGAAACCAAGCAAGCGAAAGTGCTGTAAATCCGTTTTTAAATAAGTTTTTTTTTTTTAAATAAAGTTTTCCAAGTGATATCAGATTGTGTGTGTGTACATGTGTTTTTATTGTACTTACCCTGTAACTACATGAAACAAGAGGGTAAGAAACACCACTTTAATTTACAGCCCGCAATGTCATACTTACCCTGTAACTACATGGAACAAGAGGGTAAGAAACACCACTTTAATTTACAGCCCGCATTGTCATACTTACCCTGTAACTACATGAAACAAGAGGGTAAGAAACACCACTTTAATTTACAGCCCGTAATGTCATACTTACCCTGTAACTACATGAAACAAGAGGGTAAGAAACACCACTTTAATTTACAGCCCGCAATGTCATACTTACCCTGTAACTACATGGAACAAGAGGGTAAGAAACACCACTTTAATTTACAGCCCGCAATGTCATACTTACCCTGTAACTACATGAAACAAGAGGGTAAGAAACACCACTTTAATTTACAGCCCGCAATGTCACACTTACCCTGTAACTACATGGAATACTTACAGTCTAAATAATTTGCCTAAATAATTTGTTATTTTCCTGGTTGTTACCCCTTTATTCCCAAAACTTTACATATTATTCCCCTATACTTACACGTACGTACTTTATAGGTACACTGTAATTACCGAAAGTTACACTGTAATTTCGTTTTAATTACGCAGTATTTTCCTGGTTGTTACACCTTTATTCCCAAGACTTTACGTATTTTTCCCTATACTTACACGTAAGTACTTTATAGGTACACTGTAATTACCGAACGTTACACTGTAGTTTCATTTTAATTACGCAGTACTTTCCGGGCTGTAATCTAAAGCGTTACCCAAACTTTATTATATTAAAGGGCCCCTATTATGGATTTTTGAAAATGATCTGTCATGTATCAGAATCAGAATCAGAATCATTTTTATTTGTCATTGTAAAAACATTGTAAAACATTGTCACAACGAAATTTAAAGTGCAACTCCTGGTGCATAGAATAATACATTCATACATTCACTCACATCATACTCTCACACAGAACCATACCAATACATAATAGGACAGGTTACATATACTGAAAAGTGCAAATGCAGTGCAAAAGAGGCAAGATAATCATCATTCATCATGATAAAGTCCTATTTCTGTAAATTAGTGTTTAGAGTTTTGATGGCTGTGGGGAAAAAGCTGTCTCTGAATCTGGATGTACGGGTTCTGACAGACCTATAACGCCTTCCTGAACGGAGTAACTGAAAGTGTTCGTGGCCTGGGTGAGAGGAGTCCTTAATTATGTTTTTTGCTCTACTGAGGTAACGAGATGAGGCAATGCTATCAAGTGTGGGCAAAGAGCAGCCAATGATTTTTTCCGCAGAGTGGATGACCCTCTGCAGCGATTTTTTCTGAGCCACAGTGCAGCTTGCATACCACACTGTGATGCAGTACGTCAATATGCTCTCTATGACAGAGCGATAAAAGGCCACCAGCAGCATCTTGCTTAAATTGTTTGTCTTTAGCAGTCTCAGAAAGTAGAGACGCTGTTGTGCCCTTTTGATGATGGTGGTGGTGTTAACAGTCCAGGATAGGTCATTAGCAATATAGACCCCCAGGAATTTGAAGGTGTGGACCCTCTCGACACTAGCCCCTCCTATGAGGAGTGGGGGTGGGTCCATCTTCCGCTTCCTCCTAAAGTCCAGGATCTGCTCTTTGGTCTTTGATGTGTTGAGCTCGAGGTTGTTGTTATGGCACCATGCTGTCAGCCTCTCAATCTCAGCCCTGTAGTGTGTCTCATCACCCTCTACTATGTGACCGACGACTGTGGTGTCATCCACAAATTTGATGATGGTGTTTGTTGGATGAGCTGGGGAACAGTCGCTGGTGTACAGGGAGTATAGCAGAGGGCTGAGAACACACCCTTGTAGTGTGCAACACAGCTCTAAGTGAATGAAAACATCCTGCAAAGTTTTAAATCTGAAAGTGCACCGTATATAAAGTTATTGTCTTTCAAAAGTAAGAGTCGACTCTGAGTCAATTAAATGAATCGTTTTTCAAACGAGTCATAAGCTGTTTCGTTGTGACGTCAAGACGAAACATTAGAATATTGCCTGCTCACTTATTGCATGTGCAGACACCAAGCGTGCCGCACAAGCACTGAAAAGTGAAGCCAAAGCGTGAAGCCAAACTCTGACCCATGCGTACGAAAGTTTTAGAGATGGAGCAGTTTGGCGACACCGATGGTGAGCTGGAGTTAAATGTCTTTTTGGTCACTTTTAGACTAAAATTAAACACATACAGAAAGATAATACAAATATAATTTCACTCACCAAGCCTATCACTTGAAGCAAATAACCATCCCGTGCCAGCGAGCACGTTGGGCCGTTTAGTGAAACTGACGCAAATAACTGTCATGAGTTAGGTTTGACTCTCTCTCTCGCTCTTCCCACTCCATTCCTTCCCACCTGTTTGCTATCACAATTAGCACGATCTTTGATTGCGACCGCACCTGTTCCTCTTTGTGTTCATCTTTCATACTATTTAGTGCCTTCCTGTTTTTGGCTTCTTTGCCAGATTATTGTTGAATTCTTCTCGCTCATGTCCACATTTCTCGTCTGTTCAACACCTTTTCTAGAAGCAGTTTTGCCTTGCCTTGCCTTGTCTTGTCGGATCTGTATTGTTGTGTTGGTCTCACCTGTTTTTCTTTCCAGTCTCCTGCTGCATGTGTGTTGACCTTCTGGACGCTTTCTGTGGTGCTGAATATATTGACTGGAGCTGCTTCGCTCATCGCTGCCTTCCCGCTGCAAGCACAAAATGTTTGCCTGTAACTGAAGACTTTCTCCTTTGTCTGATTTCTGTGTTTTGGTCCAGATCTGCATCACCTTTACCCGTGATCGGCAGTCTGCCTTAGTTCGATTTTGTGACTGAATAAACATTACTGATCTGCACCTTTGCTTTTGGGTCCTCTTTCTGTTTCGTGACAATAACAGTTTAAATAAATAAAATAATGATTTAAACTATGTTTTACTTCTGATATAAACATTTAGATTAAATATGCCATTCAAATTAATGGAGTTGAATATTTTTTGGCGTACGCCATTTTTGGCTTTTGGGTGCACGTACACTTTTAGTAAGGATCCTACGCACAATTTTTTAAATGAGACCCCAGGGGTGCTTCTCAATTCTTATTTGTGCATCCTCGTTTCCTTTCCTCGCTTCCTTTCCTCGCGTCTCAGCTCCACCCTCTGTAGGATACGAGGGAAGGACGCAAGGAAAGAAAAGGAGGACGGAGGAATCAAATGAAAGCTTTTTTTATACATTGGAATACTTGATCACTCGAGCGTCACTTCACTGCGTCATTAGCAGCGCTCAAAGGATCTGCCCTTATGTTGTTAAAGTTTGGTTATTTAAGAAATTCATAATAAATAATAATAAAGCAAGATACCCTGTTGAAAAATGTGAGATGTGTGGCTTATAAAAACTGCAAAGGTAAAGTTTAAATTAAAATGATTGTGACTGATGTGAAGGGGGAGGAGAATTTATACGTGCGTCACGTTTAGTCGATAAAACTTCCGCATAGGATACACCTGTGTATCCTCGCTCAAGACTCCTCTAGAAGCCTCCTCACTCCTCGATCCTCGACTCCTCGCGGTGCAATTAGAGAATTGAGATGTCCTTTAAGATGGCTGAGCTCGATCGGTTTCCAGGTCATAGGATGGAGGACGGAGGAGTGAGGAGACAAGGAGGGATATTGAGAAGCACCCCAGATCTGGTCCCGAGATCGCTACTGCGCAGACTCAAGTCCCAAGATATCGGCGCCATATCAGGACACTGGTGGCTTCAGTTCTCACCAACGGAAGAGAGCGAAGGGGCGTCGTCCATCTTTTTTTACAGTCTATGGCAAACACCAGGGAAAACTGGGTAAACATTTGGAGTTTACCTGGCGCTTTTAGGTTTAAAAAACAGTTTTAGTTTTTTTTGTGGCATTTCCAAGCCACTTAAGACCCAATGTTGTAAAGCAGTTTTTTTTAAAGCAATTTTTTTTTTAGGCTATCATAATTTTTTATGAAGATCATGCAATCATGACCATGCCGATTACAGTATGTGTCACTCAGGCTTCACTAACGTGATTGGTACCATAGACTATAGGCTACCATAGACTGCCATCAAGGCCTCAATGAAGGGGATTATGGGAACAGAAAGGGGGTTCACAATGTAAATGTGCAGCCCAGTTACTATTGTGACTTCTAATATATTACAGATTAATAATATTATATCAAATAAAAAAAAGGCAGTTGACTAAAATCTTCCATATCACAAATTTGAAAGCAAAATGGCCAGGATCTGTGCATGACTTAAGCATTTTCAGAGATTCACATTTATGCACATTATTTGAAAGTGGTAAGGAAAGTTCCACAATTAAATATCAAGCTCACTGTATTACATACACGTATGCTCATCCTAACAGAACTGCATTTCTTCATAGGTGATTATGACATGTTCCTGCCTGCAGACAGTATGACCCCATTCCCTGACCCAAACCAGTTACAATGCAGCTCTAGCCAGGACAAGGGCACACAATGAAATGAACTTTGGCTAACTAAAGGGAAGATTTCAGTGTCTGATAAGTCTGAGGGTTGCACACCTGACAGGGCCTGTGACATTGTTGCATGTGCCATATTACACAACATTGCCAAAAACCCCCCCCCAAAAAACACTTTTCATTAAATGTTTAATAAAAGACAAATATGCTTAGTTCCTTGAGTTTTATTTCAATTGTTCTTTGTAAAGAAAAGCCAGTGGTCAAGTGCCTGCAACAAGAGATATTAGACACATGCCTCATGCAACAAATAAAAAGGAAAGGTTGTCTATACACTGCCCACCTGTAGGCCTATGTCTCCTCTGTCTGTGCAGACTCTTCTGTAGGCCTTTCTGTAGATGTGGAATCCTGCAACTTATATTGCAGCCATAAAGCATACACGTATAAATTAAGTAAAGTTATTTATGCACTTGCAGGTAGGCTAGTTCCTCCATATGACAGTCATCTGAGAGGGTTTATTCACTGTCCAGTGCAATGGAAACAAATGGACATTACAAAGTCTTAAACTTTCTTTCCTTTGGAAAGTTAGAAAATGTCCACTTACTGCACATATTTCAGCCACGACTTTCTTGGGAACAGATACAAGTGTTGGTGTATTATGTAAAAGTGCACAAAAGAGGAAAACACAATGTCATTGCAATGAACTACACTCGGGAAAAATGTGATCAATAACTCATGGCAAAATATTTTTACATTAAAGGGATACTTCACCTCTGGAAAGATGAATGTGTATTTAAAATAGGTCATTTATGTAGAAGAAATGTGAAGAATTTTTTTTAATTTGGAGCTTTCTAGACTGAGAAAAGCCAGAAAATGTATTTTTGGCTTATGTGGATGAAAGACAACAACTCCCAGAATGCACTTGCTTCGCTGCTCTACGAGGCCACTCCCAAGCCACGCCTCCCGGTTAGAGAGCGCAGTTGAAAACAACAAGGTTAGGCTACCAGTGAGTCTCCGTGACGAGTTTGCCCGGGATATCGAGATCGCCCAAAATGTTCGGGATTCGTCTTTTGCGTTCTACAGTCTCCATTCATTATGTTTACTGTGGCGAGCAGGACGAGGCTGAGGGCCGCGGGAGAACGGCGCGAGGCCGGTGGCGTGATTACTGAGACGCACCGGTCTCGTATCTCTCACGGAGGAGCGGGAATTTCCTTAGCAATGTTAAAACGCACATCAACCGATCACTTGTTTAGCGTTCATGTAAACACTACATTCAGATTCACCAATCGGAATGAATTCAGTTAGATTGAAACAAAAGGTGTGCATGTAAACAATGAATGGCGACTGCAGAAAGCAAAAGCCGAATCCAAGACATTTTGGACGATCTCGACGGCCGGACATGTCCGGGAAAAAGAGGATGTTAACCCCTAATACTCAGCTTTCTCCTACTACTCAGCTTTCTCCACAGAACAAGAGCCTGCTAGCTTAGCTTCCAAAGAAAGACGGCTGATACTATGTGTACATTCTGTGAATGAGATCCCACCTCCTATGGGCGGGTTGAAAACATGCGGGACAGCTCCTCCTACTGGCTGTAGTCTTTAGCCTCTTGCCAGAAAATCCTCCGATGACGCAAAATGACGATTTTTGCGTCATCGGAGGATTTTTTCCAGACAAAAAATACATAAATCTCTCATCTCAGGGGGATATGAGGGTGGAAAGCACAGTAATTCGAAAATACTACAGGTTTTCTACTAATTTCAAAGCTTAATGCTAAATCCTGAAGTATCCCTTTAACATAAGTATATCAGTTTTCACTTTCACAAGTCAAAGCAATTCATCATTACTCAAGATTTACCAGTTGAAATGACTATACAGCCTTAATTTAATGCAGCAAAAATTATTTTACAGTGGAGGCTACTAAGATCTTTTCTTTCTTTTTTTCTCAGCCTTTTTCTTGGTTGCTTTTATAAACAGACAACCATTTATTTAACAGTGCCTTTTATAAAAGAGACTATAATTTAACTAAAAATTACCATTATGTAGAATATTTTTGTACTTCATTTTTATTTGTTCCCCTGTTCTAGTGTGGTGACTGACATCACAATGAACAAAGTAATTATGCAATTATTAAAATACAAATACTGTATATAGGCTAATAAGTGATAAAAACATCTAACATGGCCACATCTAACGGATTTAAATTGTCTGCTACTTTTTGCCAGCCCTCTCTCCTGGCTTTTGCAGACTTTGAGGTGTTCCCTGGCGTTTTGATTAAACATTAAAATTCCGAATTAACTTCGAATATTGCTCTGCTGAGGAGAAAACGAGCCCGCTCTTTGGCCACGCTGAGCAGCCAATAGCAGCGTTGCTGATCAATGTTTCTACTATCGATACATATCCCCTTTTAACCCAGCGCATGAACGCGCAATTATCTCAATCCAGCGATACTAATCATATCCGGCAAGTGTGTTCGAAGAACCGAGTTAGCCAGATCATGATTAGCACGATGATATCATCTTGGATGTGTCATTTGATCTCGGATGTAATAAGCAACGTACGAAGAACGAGCCCCTGGACAATCAGAGCTGACGTTGTTATGGCAATGGGTGGTTTTGTTTTCGACGTGCTGTACACGGTAGGTGCTGTACAATCACAACAAACTGAGCTGTCTGGCCAATCAGAGCAGAGGAAAGGAAAGGAGGGATTTAGAGAGATTGATTCATTTGACAGTCGTTTGAGAGTCATTGAAAATGTAATGATGTGCAAATGTATATTATGAGGAAATTAAACCAGTTTTTTTTTTACCTTTGATGCATGTAAACATGTTGTAGGAGACTCCACAACAACATTAGGAAACTTTAAAATAGCATAATAGGCCCCTTTAAATAAAAAATCAACAAGTCAAGTCATCTTTATTTATATAGTGCTTTTAACAATGTAGATTGTTCCAAAGCCGCTTTACAGAGATAATAGGAAATTAAAGTAACAGAGATTGTTTTGGCTTCATAGCAGCTCTAGAATAAAGTTATTGTCCAGCTAAAGTTAGTTTTGATTGATTCACTTCCGTCGCAACTATCATTAGTTGTTAACTTAGGGGCCGCTAACACGACACCATTTTAACAGAAAACTCTTAAGTTCTCTCTGTGCAAACTTTAAAAACGCGAACCTGTAAGAACGCTGATAGCGTGCACATGCACATTACGAGTTCAGTCTAACAGAGGTTTAACTCTAATGTGTTTCATTTGAAGTCACCATAACAGTGATTAGTGTTTCCATTAGTTGGGCTCTTAACTCTTATTATATCTTATGTCTTTTCTTGGCCGCTGAGACAGTGTGTGTGTCAAACACATTTGCAGCAGCAAAGAAAGCTAAAGTGAAATGAGAGCAGGTGATTGTGGTTACCTGTTGATGGATTTATAATCATCTTGAAATAACCTGTTTCACTGATGTCTTTGGAATCTAGCAATTGTGTTGATCCATTAATATTTTCACATCACAAACCCTGTGTTACTGCAGCATGAGATCTAGCAATATTATAACAGTCAGTTTAAATTTTTCAACAAACATGAAATAAAAAATAAACTTATGTTGACACACACAGATATCAACAATCAGCGTATGAATCTCAACAATGGTGACAATCACAAATATTTAGATAAACGGAATAATTCAGAACATCACTGAAAAGCTACTAATTCACAACAAAAACAACAGCAAAAAATAAAAGCAAATATTTAGAATTAAACAAAATAATAGGACAATTCAGCTGCATAATTTATTCATGTTGCAATGCATGCTGGGAGTTTTGTACTATGCTGTTACCCAGCATGCATTGCAGCAAAGTACTTTTGATTGTCACCATTGTTGAGATTCATACGCTGATTGTTGATGTCTGTGTGTGTCATATTAAACAGACTTTTTTCGTGCTCATGTTTGTTAAAGTCTTCTAACTGACTGTTATACTATTGCTAGATCTCATGCTGCAGTAACACAGGGTTAGTGACGTGGAACAACACAATCATTAGATTCCAAAGACATCAGTGAAACAGGTTTATTTCATGATGATTATAAATCCATCAACAGGTAACCATCATCACCTGCTCCCGTTTCACTTTAGCTTTCTTTGCTGCTGCAAATGTGTTTGACAAACACACTGTCACAGCGGCCAAAAAAGACAAAAGATACAATAAGAGTAAAGAGCCCAACTAATGGAAACACTAATCACTGTTATGACTTTAAATGAAACACATTAGAGTTAAACCTCTGTTAATTCTCAATAAAAACTTCTGTAGACGTCTGACAGAAATAAAGTCACTCTGTTTAGTAATAACTTGTTTAATCCTCCTCTGCTGAGATCTTCACAGATTTAATGTCTTCTTTTCTCTTCAGTTGATTTCATCTAAGGCTGTGTCTGAAGTCAGTTGTAGTTCTCGTGTTTCTGCTCGTCTCTTTTTCTGTTCTCTTCTTTCCTTCAGTGATTCTGCTTGTTAACAGGCTTAATAAGGATGAGATGACTCTATATTTAATATACACAGACTTTGTGGCTCAGATAAGGTCCAGTTCTGGGGCCTGTTCTTCGTACGTCGCTAACTCAGTTAGCTGGATTTGATTGTTGGCGATTTGGCATGATCTTGGATTGTTTGGTTCTTCGAAGCTCATCCAGGACTTGCTGTCAAAGCAACAGGTCCGTAAGCTTAAAGGGATACTTCAGGATTTAGCATTAAGCATTGTATTAGTAGAAAACCTGTAGTATTTTCGAATTACCCTGCTTTCCACCCTCATATCCCCCTGAGACAAGAGATTTATGTATTTTTTGTCTGGAAAAAAATCCTCCGATGACGCAAAAATCGTCATTTTGCGTCATCGGAGGATTTTCTGGTCAGAGGCTAAAGACTACAGCCAGTAGAAGGCGTTGTTCCGCATGTTTTCAGGCAGGAAGTGGGATCTCACTCACAGAATGTACGTTACACACAGTGTCAGCGGTCTTTCTTTGGAAGCTAAGCTAGCAGGCTTTTCTTCTGTGAAGAAAGCTGAGTAGTAGGGGTTACCATCCTCTTTTTCCCGGACATGTCCGGCGGGCGAGATCTTTCAAAATGTCCGGGATTCGGCTTTTGCTTTCTGCAGTCGCCATTCATTGTTTACATGCACACCTTTTGTTTCAATCTAACTGAATTTATTCCGATTGGTGAATCTGAATGTAGTGTTTACATGAACGCTAAACAAGTGATCGGTTGATGTGTGTTTTACCATTGCTAAGAAAATTCCCGCTCCTCCGTGAGAAATACGAGACCGGTCCGTCTCAGTAATCACGCCACCGGCCTCGCGCCGTTCTCCCGCGCCCCTCAGCCTCCTCCTGCTCGCCACAGTAAACATGATGAATGGCGACTGTAGAACGCAAAAGCCGAATCCCGGACATTTTGGGCGATCTCGAAATCCCGGGCAAACTCATCACGGAGTCTCAAATAGTAGCCAAGCCTTGTTTTAAACTGCGCTCTCTTACCGGTAGGCGTGGCTTGGGAGTGGCCTCCTAGGGCAGCGAAGCAAGTGCATTCTGGGAGTTGTTGTCTTTCATCCACATAAGCCAAAAATACATTTTCTGGCTTTTCTCAGTCTAGAAAGCTCCAAATTAAAAAAATTCTTCACATTTCTTCTACATAAATGACCTATTTTAAATACACATTCATCTTTCCAGAGGTGAAGTATCCCTTTAAACCTGCTCGGGAGCAGGCTTATTTCATGTAAACAGGATTAAACTGCGGCTTCATAAGCGGAGCTGATACGGGAAGTCCAGCGCTGAGCGATAGTGCACTTTCTGAGATTTATATTTTTTCTCGTGACTCGTGAGATTGTTGTTTACATTATTAATTTGTTGGAAACGCACATTTATTTTCGACTTGTCGGAGTCGGGCTTTAACTACAGCACAAACTGTTTGCTTTGCCCTAAGATTATTTGCTAGTGGCTCTTTCCTTTACACTATTGGAGATGCGGAGAACTTGATGGAAAGTGCTGTCTGTCGTGTCATTCGGAGTTTACCTGGCGCTTTTAGGTTTAAAAAACAGTTTTAGGTTGTTAAGACCCAATGTTGTAAAGCAGTTTTTTTAAAGCAGTTTTTTTTTTTTTTTTTTTTTTGGCTATCATAATTTTTTATGAAGATCATACAATCATGACCATGCCGATTACAGTATATGTCACTCAGGCTTCACTAACGTGATTGATACCATAGACTAGGCTAGACCATAGACTGACATCAAGGCCTCAATGAAGGGGATTATGTGAACAGAAAGGGGGTTCACAATGTAAATGTGCAGCCCAGTTACTATTGTGTATTCCAGATTAGTAATATTATATCAAATAAAAAAAAAGGCAGTTGACTAAAATCTTGTGAAAGCAAATTTCTTGTGAAATCACAAATGTGAAAGCAAAATGGCCAGGATCTGTGCATGACTTAAGAATTTTCAGAGATTCACATGTATGCACATTATTTGAAAGTGGTAAGGAAAGTTCCACAATTAAATATCAAGCTCACTGTATTACATACACGTATGCTGATCCTAACAGAACTGCATTTTTTCATAGGTGATTATGACATGTTCCTGCCTGCAGACAGTATGACCCCATTCCCTGACCCAAACCAGTTACAATGCAGCTCTAGCCAGGACAAGGGCACACAATGAAATGAACTTTGGCTAAGGGGAAGATTTCAGTGTTGCACACCTGACAGGGCCTGTGGCATTGTTGCATGTGCCATATTACACAACATTGCAAAAAAAAAAAAAAAAACGTTTTATTATATGTTTAATAAAAGACAAATATGCTTAGTTCCTTGAGTTTTATTTCAATTGCTCTTTGTAGAAAAGAAAAGCCAGTGGTCAAGTGCCTGCAACAAGAGATATTAGACACATGCCTCATGCAACAAATGAAAAGGAAAAGTTGTCTATCCACTGCCCACCTGTAGGCCTATGTCTCCTCTGTCTGTGCAGACTCTTCTGTAGGCCTTTCTGTAGATGTGGAATCCTGCAACTTATATTGCAGCCATAAAGCATACAAGTATAAATGAAGTAAAGTTATTTATGCACTTGCAGGTAGGCTAGTTCCTCCATATGACAGTTATCTGAGAGGGTTTATTCACTGTCCAGTGCAATGGAAACAAATGGACATTACTAAGTCTTAAACTTTCTTTCCTTTGGAAAGTTAGAAAATGTCCACTTACTGCACATATTTCAGCCACCACTTTATTGGGAACAGATACAAGTGTTGGTGTATTATGTAAAGGTGCACAAAAGAAGAAAACGCAATGTCATTACAATGAACTACACTCAGGAAAAATATTTTTTACATTAATGTAAGTTTATCAGTTTTCACTTTCACGAGTCAAAGCAATTCATCATTACTCAAGATTTAACAGTTGAAATGACTATACGGCCTTAATTTAATGCAGCAAAAATTATTTTACAGTGTAGGTTACTAAGATCTTTTCTTCTTTTTTTTTTCTCAGCCTTTTTCTTGGTTGCTTTTATAAACAGACAACCATTTATTTAACAGTGCCTTTTATAAAAGAGACTATAATATAATTAAAAATTACCATTATGTAGAATATTTTTGTACTTCACTTTTGTTTGTTCCCATGTTCTAGTGTGGTGACTCTGACATTACAATGAACATTATTATAACATTATAGTAATTATGCAATTATTAAAATACAAAAATATAGGCTAATAAGTGATAAAAACATCTAACATGGCCACTTCTAACAGATTTAAATTGTCTGCTACTTTTTGCCAGCCCTCTCTCCTGGCTTTTGCAGACTTTGAGGTGTTCCCTGGCGTTTTGATTAAACATTAAAATTCCGAATAAACTTCGACTATTAGTTCTTGCTCTGCTGAGGAGAAAAACTGAGCCCGCCCTTTGGCCACGCTGAACAGCCAATAGCAGCGTTGCTGATCAATGTTTCTACTATCGATGCATATCCCCTTTTAACCCAGCGCATGAACGTGCAATTATCTCAGATAACTCAATCCAGCTATACTAATCATATCCGGCAAGTGTGTTCGAAGAACCGAGTTAGCCAGATCATGATTAGCAAGATGATATCATCTTGGATGTCTCATTTGATCTCGGATGTAATAAGCAACGTACGAAGAACGAGCCCCTGGTTTATTTCTTTGCTCTTGGCTGACATGTGGCATTGCTATGGCCTGCTTGTGGCCCAGATCTGGCAAACAGGAGACACCAGCCACCATAGTCACATGTTTGCCATGTTTGTTGACTGATCCTACTCACCTAAGGTTTGATGAACTTGTAAAAGATGCGAGCGCGCGAGAGAAAAATAAATAACCCAGCTAGAAATGTTTTGTTCTAAAAACGTTCTGAGAACATTACCATGAAGTTCTAATAATGTTTTCAGTGGGTAGTTTTATTTTGGTTCCCAGAATGTTCTCCTGAAAGGTACACAGCAAAAACTCCAGTGATAAAAAGTTAATGAGATAATTAAGTGATTAATTGAGCGATGAGTGACCATTATTGAAGACACCTGATGTTAACAAGCAGAATCACTAAAGGAGAAAATCAACCAGATCAACCAACCTCCAACCAGATCATATCATCATTTGAGACATATAACGGCGGCCGGTGATAATTCAAGGTGCTCCTGTTCGGTCTGTCTTTAACCCCAAGGGTATTTATGAAAGTCATTCAAGCAGCACTTGCTCCTTTACAACAAAAAGGCATTTGTGTGCTTCCATACCTAGACGATTGACTTCTGTGTGTGGAAAACCCGAGAAAGCTAACAGACAATATGTCACACATCTTCTGTGTGAGAGGAACTTAGCAGAAGAAACTCCGGTTTCAACATATCAGTTATCTAGAGCTGAAAGCGGCGTTCCTAACACTAAATAATTTGTCGAGAGAGTTGACTCACATGTGTTGATACGGTATACAACATAAATCACCAGGGCGGCACGAGGTCATTGAAGCTCCTCTGGGCTGCGCACAAACTTTGATTATGGACAGACGCCCATCTATTGTCTCTAAGAGCATTACGCATGCCGGGGTGATACGAATCAGGTGGCAGATGTGTTGTCTCAGAGTGTACCTCTGTTAGGAGAGTGGCAACTCCATCCAGAGATAACTCAATTGATTTGTAACACGTTTGGGGCAACAGATGTGGATCTATTCGCGAACAGTCAGTCAACACAATGCCTGAAATGGTTCTTGCTGAGCAAAGACACAGGCTCACTGGGGCTGGATGCTGTAAGGGAGCTAGGATCAATATAACTCAAAGGGGATTGAATTACAGTAAATAAGAACCAAATGAATATGCAAATTATTCAGAATCAATAGTCAACACTTTATCAACTATTCACCGATAAATTGAGACAACTACTCTAATACACACAAACTAATCTAACGAAAACACACAAACATTCATTCAACAATGACAGAGGAAAGTGATGTTATTACGGCGTATGAATGGAGTCTCAAATGTCTAGCGTTAGACACTATTTCTTGACCGCAACCTGAGAGAATTAATATACTAGCAATTCAACCTTAGTAGAACACAAGTTGTTAGCTGTTAGCTGGGGGCTGTCTGTCAGCTGGGGGGTCACATTAATCCATGCATGAAGTTAACTGGAAGAGATTTGCATTTTACAGTGAATGTGTTTGTTAGAAATAATTCAGGAAGTTTTTCGGTAAATGTTTTTTGCACTTAAAAATTTTGTTAAATTAGGATATTTTACTATTTTATGGCTTTTGTTTGGTAGCAGTAGCTGACAGTCATTGAATGTTTTTATAATTGTTTTTGTTTTTTACAGTGCAGATAAGGCTCAGATGTGACTCAGTTTTTTTTATTTTTTTATTTTTTACTTAGGATAAGAATCGGTACCAACACTAAAACCTATTTAGTCCCAGTGCAGGTCTAGTTATAGGTTAGTAATTGGCTGAGACTCGGGCCAGTTATGGCCCATGTGTGGCCCATGTCTTTAATCCAGATCTGTGCCACTTCAGCGCCATTATTCTTTGCGGCTTGTGGGCCGTGGGAAAAGGGACTGTGTTCTATTCTAGGAACGTTGATTTGTAACATTCTAAGAACATAAAACTGTCCAGTTTACTTAATGTTCATACAATGCCATTTAAATGTAATTGTTCCTGAAACATTCTTTCAATCATTCAAACACCTGCTGTGAACAAAAGTACAATGGCAAAACCTGTACAAAGGGGTTTTCAAAGATGTTTTTCCATTTCCTTGCAGTACAGAAGAAATAACAAACAAACAGTTCAGACCTGCTGAGCTACATGATATGTAGTTTTGCCAAATGCCTTTGACTGTACCAAATATCTCATGAATTTTTTTTTTTAAATCAGTATACAACACACTATGTACCCACTGAGCAAAAGTACATCCAAAAGACGTATTTTCATGGCTTTGTAATATGTTGAAAAGATGTGCCCTGAAGAGCCAGAATGAAAGTTTTTATTACATTTTTTTTTACGTCTTCTGAACGTCCGATATTGATGTCCATGTGCCCTCTGTACAAGGTCAAAAGCTACAGTAGTCAACATTTGAAGTGGATCAAAACCTTTCATCAGTTATACATGATTTTTTAACAATACCTGTTCTTGTCTAAGGACAACTTTGATTAACTTTTTTGATCCACTTCAAATGTTGACTAGAGGTCTTCACGGGTCCATTTGGATCCGAAAACCTGAGGTCCGACCCGAGACCCGAGCGGGTTCGGGTCCAAAACTCAGACGAGTGTCTCGGACACGGGTCGGGTTCGGTATTAGTGGCCTCGGGTCTCGGGTAATTTAAAATAAATATGCCTTTTCCAAATGGATCAGGTCTTCTCTGGTCCATTTGGAAAAGGCATATTTATTTTAAATTACCCGAGACCCGAGGCCAAAATTGCATTATTTAAAACAACTCTATGACACCGTTCTCTCACTTTTTCTAAGTGAGAGAGCGAACGGACGGTTGCCTACGCATTTATTTACTCAGTTGCTCCACATAAACCAACCCCCTCCCTTGGCCAAGAACTAGTGCGCCATCATGTGGATGGATGTTTGACTAAATGCAAGAATTTGAATTGTCGTTAAGCCAGGCCTGTCAATCAATTTTAAAAATATGCGACACTGTCAGAAAAGCATGGAGGCGATAATAATAATAATAATAATAAATTGTATTTGTAATGCGCTTTTCTTAAACCCAAAGCGCATACAGTAGAGTGAGCAAATACAACAAGAGCATTAAAAACAATTAAGGAAAACCAGCCTTAAACAAATGTGTCTTAATCAACTTTTTGAAATGTCCCAACGTTGGTGCATTTTTGATTATTGGAGGAAGCACATTCCATAGCTTGGGGGCTTTGCATGAAAAGGCTCTTTCCCCCATGGTCTTAAGCTTACACAAAGGCTGATGTAGTAAGAGAGAATTAGCCGAACGGAGAGACCGTGATGGAGTATAAGGGCTAATGAGATCACAAAGGTGGCAGAGTTTTGAATGTACTGTAGCCTGTTCAATGATTTAACTGGAAGGGCTGAGAACAGGGCATTACAATAGTCTAATCTAGTTGTGATAAAGGCATGTATGAGTCTTTCTGTGTCTGCAAAGGAGAGAAATGGTCTGAGTTGAGCAACATTTCTCAAATGATAGGAAGCGGTTTTGGAAATGTGTTTTATATGTGCTTCAAATCTTAACTGTGGATCGAAAATTACACCAAGATTCCACGCCTGTGGATTGGGAATTACCATGCTAGAGTCAACAAATCAAACTAATCTGATCGGCCTTAGGAATAGCTGCCACTGAATCTGCATCAATTCAGTTTTGGAGCCGTTCAGCTTCAGGAAGTTATTCTGCATCCATGTATTAATCTCTGCTAGACAACTGTGCAAAGCTATTAATGAGCAGTGTACATCAGGATTTGTGGTGATGTAAATCTGCGTATCATCCACATAGCAGTGATAACCAAGACCATATTTCCTGATGATCTGCCCAAGTGGGAGCATGTAAATATTAAATAAAATTGGACCCAGCACTGAACCCTGAGGAACTCCCTGTCGAACAGGCACGGTATCCGATTTAAAATTACCCAAGCTTACAAACTGGGTACGATTCGTTAAATAAGACCGAAACCAATTGAGTACAACTCCAGAAATACCCAGCCAATTTTTCAGCCTATCCGGCAAAATAGAGTGAGAGTGTCGAAAGCAGCACTGAGGTCCAATAAGACCAAAACACTGCATGCACCAGAATCTGCCGCAATAAGAAGATCATTTACGACCCTCACTAGAGCGGTCTCAGTACTATGCCCTTTTCTGAAGCCAGATTGAAAAGGTTCAAAAAGACTGTTCAGTGCTAGGTGATGATGTAATTGACTAGCCACGGCACGCTCCAGAACTTTGGCCAAGAATGGGAGGTTAGAAATAGGCCTAAAGTTTGACAAATCAGAGACATCACAACCAGGCTTCTTAGGGACTGGTGTAAGGGCAGCAATTTTTTAATCTGGAGGAATAATTCCTGAACTCAATGATAAATTCACGATTGAAATCATATGAGGACAGATTGATGCAAGGCAGTTCTTAATAACCAAGCAGGGAACCAGATCTAAGATACTGGTGAATGAATTAATGGACTTGACTGTACTTGTAATGAAATCAACTCCAACCATGTCAAAGTTCGAAAAGGTAGTTATCGGGGGATGTAAAGGCTGGGTATCAACTAACTCAGCTCGGGAGATGGAGATTAAGGAGCTGTGTATACCCTCAATCTTTCCAGTGAAATACTGAAGAAACATATTACACTGGTCAGCGGAGGAGTGTACAATAGCCTTAGTAGGTTTAAGAAGATTGTCAACAGTCTTGAATAAAGATTTAGAATTAGTTGCAGCATTCCCAATGATGCTTGAGTAATCATTTTTACGTGCAATATTTAAAGCAGAGTGGTAAGCAGACTGTTGTTGAGTATAAAGAAGCCTATGTACCGTCAGGTTAGATTTTTTGTACTGCCATTCTAATTGCCTTCCAGCAGCTTTCATTAAACGCAACTCTGGGGTATACCATGGACAGGGTTTCCTAAATGTAACAACCCGTTCTTGCACAGGAGCAAACTCATCCAAAAGTGCAGATAGCATGGAATTATAGTGCTCCATGGAGTTAATGATGGGAAGCCCAAGGAGAGAAGTAGAAAAGAAAGAGAAGTCCATGTGCTTGATGTTACGAAATGCGTGATGTTGATGCTTGATGTTATTATAGTGCGTTTAGAAATGGCTCATGAAGACATGACATTCATATCAAAAGTAATAAGTCTGTGATCACTTATACTCATATCTATACCATCCAGAGATTGAATGTCAACACCAGCAGAGCATACTACATCCAGTATGTGGCCCAACCTATGGGTTGGAAAAGTAACATGCTGTGTAAAGTCAAAACCATCCAAAATGTCCAAAAAAGTAACAGTATTAACACAATTGTGAACGCTGAAATTTGGGCAGCCATGGTGATCCAGAGATAGAAGTTCAGATAAAGAGTACCTCAGCATGGTGATATCCAAAAGTTCAGTCCACTGCTTAACGCTGGTTCCTGATGTAATAAAGACGGCGATAATCCAGGTGATTAAGTGAAGTCGCATGATGACATTCAAAGTTATACAGCCATTTCACGAAGAGCTTGGAGCAACACCAGGGACCCGTCTGATCTCACACGGAGACAGCAACAAGCAGCTGACAGGCAGCAAAAACAGTGTAGGAGAAACACGGCAGCAGATGATATCGGCGTGCAGCAGACTTCAAAAGGCTGGTTCAGACAAGTATAGGTGCAAATCCGGCAACAAAAACTCAGAAAAGTTCAAAATGAATTCCGAAGAGTTAAAAATGAATTAAAATAATTAATAAAATAAAAATGAAATAAAATACGGCAGGAGAAGCGGCAGCCAAACGTGCGGCAGCGTCCTCTCCAAACTGGAACCGGACTAAAAAAAAAAAAAAAAGCGATAACATCGATAAAAAAGCGATAAAAGCGATGTCTGCGATAACAGACATTGCGGAAAAGGTGAGGGAAAACTAATATGTAGAACGTACTCGGTTACTAACGTAACCTCGGTTCTCTCTAGAAGAGGGAACGAGTACTGCGTAAGATATCTTACGCTAGGGGAAAATCCTTTTCCGCGAGATATTGAAGCCAAAAATTATCCTTAATTTTGTAATAATGCAAAACGCGTTGCAGCAGCAATGCAGACATAGGCGAGACAGCTCGCGCGCCTATTGGCTGCTCTGCGGCAACTGCAGCAGCCTATCGAGCGAGGCCTGGCGTGACGTCAGACCCAATCAGGGCACTTCGCGCCCGCTGCGTCACGTCCCGCCGAAATGGGCGTGGTCTAGGCCTATAAATATCGCTCGCAGGCAGCTATTATCTGGTTTTTCATCATCGAAGCAACCAGAGCGTGTGCATGCACGGCAAGATACGCAGTACTCGTTCCCTCTTCTAGAGAGAACCGAGGTTACGTTAGTAACCGAGTACGTTCTCTTACGAGAGGTCTCTCGTACTGCGTAAGATATCTTACGCTAGGGGACCCAATGTAAAACGCCGTGCATGCTGAGATCTGACACCAAAGACCCAAGGGCGAAAGCCCGGGGTACATATAGTGCACAATCACTCAGGGAACTCACAGGGAGTCCGGGAAGAGGGAGGGGTGCAGCCTCACTTTTCCACCTATAGTAGCGTCGATGGGACGCGAATTTCATCATACAGACAGGGCGGGGTACGGCCTGAACTGATGGGGAAAATGTGGGTCTTACACAGTTTGCCCAGCTTTATACTGTCGAACATTGAGCTGTGCTCAGCAGACGCAGCATTCTGAGCTGATCGCATCAGGTCAGATAATACTGGTAATTTAGACCGACAGCAGCCTGGCCTGCAGGGCGGGAACCTCTAGGTTATAAAACCTTATAAATGTAGACGGGGAGGCCCAGCCTGCCGCCATACAAATATCTTGCAAGGCAATCCCACTTGACCAGGCCCACGAAGAGGCCATGCCTCTCGTGGAGTGCGCTCTGACACCCAATGGGCACTGCATGCCCTTGGAGGCGTATGCCAGCGCTATAGCATCAACTATCCATCTGGATAGGCTCTGTTTCGACGCGGCTAGTCCCTTAGAACGTCCGCTAAACGAAACAAAGAGCTGCTCCGTTTGTCTGAAAACAGACGAGCGAGACACATAAGCTCGTAATGCCCTGACTGGGCAAAGGAGGCTCGCGTCTCTTTCCTCATCAGGGACCGGTAGGGCTGACAGGGAGATAACCTGCGCCCTAAACGGTGTGTTGAGGGATTTTGGAACATAACCGTGCTTAGGTTTGAGTATAACTTTAGAGTCATTGGGCCCAAACTCCATGCACGCCGCGCTCACAGAGAGCGCGTGCAGATCCCCTATGCGCTTCACTGAAGCGAGAGCCAGCAAAAACACCGTCTTGAAAGACAGGTGTTTCAAATCGATTGACTGTAAAGGCTCAAATGGCGCACCTTTCATGGCTTCCAGAACCGTAGAAAGGTCCCATACGGGGACTGAGGGAGGTCTGGGAGGATTCAGTCTCTTAGCCCCTCTAAGGAAGCGGATGACTAAATCGTTCCTTCCTATTGACTGACCAAGCGTTGTTTCTGAGAACGCTGCTATAGCCGCCACATAAACTTTGAGCGTGGAGGGGGCCCTGCCCCCATCCAACAGCTCTTGTAGGAAGGAAAGCACCTCCGTCACACCACAGTTTGTGGGTGACACACCACGGGCTGTGCACCAGCCCGAAAACACCGACCATTTCGAAGAATAGAGTCGTCTTGTAGACGGAGCTCTAGCCTGCGTGATCGTGTTTAATACTCCTTTAGGGAGTCCAACATGTACCCGTTGATGGCCCAGACATGAAGGGACCATAGTTCCGGGTGAGGATGCCAGATCGAGCCGCGGGCCTGTGAGAGGAGATCTCTCCTCATTGGTACTGGCCACGGGGCAGTACTTGCTAACTGCATCACGGCTGGGAACCAAGGTTGGTTTTTCCAGAACGGTGCTACCAGCAGTACTGAGCATCCTTCTTCCCTGATCCGTTCTATCACCTGAGGCAGGAGAGAGACGGGGGGAAAAGCATAGAGCGGGCGGCGGGGCCACACATGGGCCAGCGCGCTCCTGCTCTTGGAGAAAAATTCTTGACAGTGAGCGTTTTCTTGAGACGCAAACAGGTCCACTTCCGCTCTGCCGAATTTCTTCCACAGCAGATGGACTGTCTGTGGGTGTAGAGACCACTCGCCTGCCGGAACATTGTTCCTGGACAGCCTGTCCGGTCCTATATTCAAGATCCCTGGCACGTGCGCTGCTCTGAGCGAGCGCAGGTTGCACTGAGCCCATACCAGGAGGCGTTCTGCCAGCCTGTACAGTTTCTCGGATCTGATGCCGCCCTGGCGATTTATGTAGGACACCACAGACATGTTGTCCGAACGGACCAAGACGTGGTGACCTTTTATTTGGGGACAAAAACGCGTCAGCGCGTTGTCTACTGCCAGCATTTCGAGGCAGTTTATGTGCAGGAGCTTCTCCCGTTCTGACCACTGGCCGAAGAACGGTCTGCCCTCGAGCAGCGCTCCCCATCCCGAGGTGGACGCGTCCGTGGACACCACTTTCACCCTCGAGGAAGTCCCCAGGCTTACACCTGATTGGTACCAGTCGTTCGCTTTCCAGGGTTTCAGAGCTGTAACGCATTTCTGATTGACCCTGAGGCGAAGCAAACCGGGTGCCCACGCTTCGCGTGGGACTCGCGCTTTCAGCCAAAACTGCAGCGGGCGCATGCGGCGCAGACCCAGCTGGAGCACTGACGATGCTGAGGCCATGAGACCTAGCATCTTCTGAAATCTCTTGAGCGGGACAGACGCGCCGCAGCGAAAAGAGTTCGCTGTGCGTCGAATGTCTACCGCGCGCTGTTGTGATAGTCGCGCTATCATGGATAGTGAGTCCAGTTCTGTGCCCAGGAAAGATATTTTCTGACTGGGTGACAGGGAGCTCTTCGCCCAGTTGACACTCAGACCCAAATCCTCGAGGTGATCGAGTAAAATGGTCGTGTGTTCTATGAGCACTGCGCGAGATTGCGCTAGAATCAGCCAATCGTCCAAATAGTTCAGCACTCGCATGCCTCTCATTCTGAGGGGTGCGAGCGCCGCATCCATGCACTTCGTAAATGTACGGGGTGCTAGGGACAAACCGAACGGCAGGACTGTGTACTGATATGCCTGGCCCTCGAAGGCGAATCTCAAATATCGCCTGTGACGTGACGCTATCTGTATTTGAAAATACGCGTCTTTCAGATCTATTGACACAAACCAATCTCCTTGGCGAATCTGCACAAGGATTTGCCTGGTCGTGAGCATCCTGAACTGTCGCTTCACAAGCACTTTGTTCAGTTGCCTTAGATCTAGTATGGGTCTGAGACCCCTGTCTTTTTTCGGTACCAGGAAGTATCTGCTGTATAGCCCTCCTTCGCTCTGATCTTGAGAGAGAGGCTCTATGGCCCCTTTGCTCAATAGTTTCGTCACTTCGGCTCGAAGTAGATGTGCTACTTCTGTTTTTACCGTGGTCTCGACGCGCGCCACATAGCGGCGAGGGCGTCGGCGAAACTGCAGCGAATAGCCTCTTTCTATAATGTTCAGCACCCACTTCGAAACCCCGGGTAGCTTTGCCCATGCGTCTGCATGGATAGCTAGGGGTTGAATACGAAGCGCGCTCCGCTCGCTCAGCGATGGAGAAGCTTCGGTGTGCTGTAACACAAGCGTGGCGCTCATGACATTTGAGGCATGGGGCGCGCTGATGACAGCGGGCAGATTGCCCGCGCTCGACTCCTCTGCGGTGGTTAACCGCGAGGGGGAGGGCTGGGCGGTTCCCGTGGGAACTGTCATGTCTATGTGTGGATGTGGGCGCGGGACAGCGGGCACATTTATCACACCGAAAGCATCGTTCGCTTGCGTGAAGCGAGTGCACGTTGGTTTCGTTTTTACAGAAACCGTGAGACATGCATAACGTGGTGTTAGTGGGCACTGGGTAGTGGGCACGTTCACCATGTTTGAAGCGCAACCGATCTGAGTCGGTTTTATGTGCGCGAGCCCTGTGTGACAGGCTGTGCTTGTGTGTAGGGATGGGCACTGGGCAGTGGGCATTCTTACTACACATGAAACACCATCGGCCGTGGCCGGGACACCAGAAAATACACTCTTTTGGGGATTTATCTGGGTAGCCGTGAAAACGGCATTTGTGTGCAGGCAAGCGGGTGACAGAACCGACTTGTTGGCTGCAGAAAACACTGGAACAGTCACATTTTCTGGAACTGGACGAGCGAATAGCTTTGGTGTGAGTCCGGCCGCAGCGGGACTGGAACACCGTCGTTTTCCTAGCTGTGCTAGGACGACTTCGGGGCCTCGGGCTTCACCGTGATCCTAGGTCGCGAGCCACGTCCTGCGGGGCGGCGACCGGATGAGCGGGAGCGCGGTCTCGCGCTTCTGGCCTGGCGGCGCTGTGAAGTGGAGGCAGTGGACGGTGGCTGTGGCTGTGAGCTCTGAGCAGACGGTTTCGCACGGCCTGCTGCAGAGCTGGAGCGCTTCGGGAGGAAGTGCTTCATAGCCTGAGACGCTTTCTGTACCTCTGCGAATCTCTCCGCGAAGTCCTTGACGGAGGATCCAAAGAGGCCTGTGGCGGAAAGCGGGGCATCGAGGAACGCGGTGCGTTCAGACTCGGCCATTTCCGAGAGCGTCAGCCAAAGATGTCTCTCAGACACGGTGAGAGAAGCCATAGTCCGTCCAATGGCTTGTGCTGCGGACTTAGTAGCACGAAGAGCGAGGTCCGTGGCACTCCTTAAGTCCGGCACGCAGATCGCGTCAGGTCCTTCCTCATCCAGCTTACGGAGGAGATCGGCCTGGAAGATCTGGAGCGTTGCCATGGTGTGCAACGCTGACGCAGCTTGCCCGGCGGCGGAGAAAGCGCGGCGGAGCAGGCTTGACGTCGTGCGGCAAGCTTTAGAGGGCAGGGCTGGCTTAGCGCGCCGTCCAGCGGAGGGCGGGCATAAGTGGGCCGCTATCGCCTCTTCAACCGGCGGCAGCGAGAGGTATCCTCTGTTCTTGGCATCGTCAACGGCGGAGAATGCCAAAGAAACAGCAGGACGCACTCTAGCAGAGTAGGGGGCGCTCCAGGACTTGGCGACTTCTTCGTGTAACTCAGGAAGAAAAGGCGCCGGTCTGGACGCAGGCGAAGCGCGCTCCCCAGGCAGGAAAAATCCATCCAGCCGGTTGTGAGCGGGCTGCTCAGGCGAAGACCACTCGAGGCCGAGGCTCACCGCGGCCTGTGCGAGTACTCGCATGAGTTCCGTCTCAATGGAAGCTCTCTTGCCTGACGACGTGCGGGCAGGGGGTGCGGGGTCCTCAGAGCCCGCCCAATCCTCACTGCCTGACGCCAGGATAGAGCAGGAATCATCCTCTCCCAGCAGGGCTTCCTCATCCGCGATATCAACGGAAGCGGCGGCAGACGGCGGCCGCTGTCCGTCAGGAAGCGAAACAGAAGAAGCCGGGGAAGCAAGCGGGCGAACCGGCGAGCTTTGGCGGCTGAGGGAGGGTTCCGGGGCCCGCTGGGCACGGCGCTTTTTACGGCGCGACGCCGCGGCGGGCGGGGGAGCAGTCTCGGTGAAGACGGCTAGGCGAGTCCTCAGAGTCGCCATTGCCATCAGCTCGCAGTGAGGGCATCCGCCGTCAGCGAGCGCGAGAGCTGCATGTTCCTCACCCAGGCAGGAAACGCAGATCACGTGGCGGTCCCCGTCGCTGAGTGTGGCTCTGCACGAGCCGCAGGAAGGCATCTTTAAAAAGACGCTAGCTCTTTTAGAATGTGTGTCACGGCGGCGACACACACACACAGAAATACAGTGTAATAAAAGAGAAGGATATAAGCGCCGGAAAGCGCAGCAGGAAGGCAGGAAGGCGGCGCGGCCAGCGACTTCAGTGACTCGTCCCGCTGAAGGTGCTCTCTCTCGACGGCGCGGCTTCTAATCCAGCTCCAGCGATGCGTGTGCTTCGCTTGAAGGATGAAAAATCAGATAATAGCTGCCTGCGAGCGATATTTATAGGCCTAGACCACGCCCATTTCGGCGGGACGTGACGCAGCGGGCGCGAAGTGCCCTGATTGGGTCTGACGTCACGCCAGGCCTCGCTCGATAGGCTGCTGCAGTTGCCGCAGAGCAGCCAATAGGCGCGCGAGCTGTCTCGCCTATGTCTGCATTGCTGCTGCAACGCGTTTTGCATTATTACAAAATTAAGGATAATTTTTGGCTTCAATATCTCGCGGAAAAGGATTTTCCCCTAGCGTAAGATATCTTACGCAGTACGAGAGACCTCTCGTAAGAGAACAGAAACATCCAGGGTCGTCATCGGTGTGGGCAACTTTTGTTAATTATTTAGGTAATTACCTTGAATATTTTGAAAAATATTATTTAAATTACTAAAATACCCTAAATAGACAATAATGAGCAATAATAATCCACCGCACTGCATAGGATATAAAGATGCAACGACAAAATAAAGCGCACAGTTTTACCTAATAAATTATTAATTTGCTTAGTCCTACCCAGAAAGACTCGGGAGATAAATTGATATAACAAGCGCATGTTTATTAACAGCCCAGCAAGCATAAAAAGTTATTTGGCTTAGGCCCCGTCCTTAGCTCGCAATGCGAGGGTAGCGGAAGCTGCATATCCTGGCTGAAGACGAAGGCAGGGGTGCAGCCGACCCCCTGGAGGTAAAGGAAGGGACCATCCTGGTGGTGGTGGGGAGGATGAAGGGGAAGGTACCATCTTGGTGGTGGTTGGGGAGGATGGAGGTAATTGGCAGCGTCAGCATCTGCAAACTCAGACAAATGTAAGTACCAATCTTTTATACTGCGAGTGTTAGCACATGATTGGTTAGAAGTGAGGTAATACATGACACGCTGATTGAGTCTTCCTGGCAGAACTTAACGCTAAAGCTTTCATTTATATAATTTATAATTTGAATAAGAGAACAACCTCAATAAACTTGGGGTAATCAGAAAAATAGTTTTATTCATTAGGCTACATCATAGATCGGAATTTTCTTCAGGAAACGGGCAGACTTGAATAAATAGCAACCAGCAAACAATAAACGATAAAAAATGCAAAACAAATTTTAATGATTAATCCAAAGTTTGAACATTTATGAGTAGGCTAAAACATCTTATTTTGAACATGTGTTGTGTTACTGTTTACAGTAAGCAGACACATTGCTCAAATAAAGAAAAGTTGCAAAAATAAAGACATATGCCTACATGGTAAATTTGACCTGCTATGGCGGTTCTAATGCCCTGTTTTTAATATGGTTTTATCTAAACAACTTTTTAACAATGGGATTGTAGGCTAAATAACACAATTTAGTCAATGACTGGGAGACTTTGGATATTTTATTGAAAATCTGTTATAGGCTACATTTGAAAAACAGCCATCGGTAAATTTTACCCTGTGGTGGTTCTAATGTTAACCATCGTATGGTCCGGCAAATAACATTATGCCAAATTTGATAGGACGTAATGGGTTACAGTGATGTGTGATTGACATTTCAGCACTTCAGCGCGTAGGCCTACTTGCGTGTCTATGTTAAGTGCATTTTTGAGAAACGCAGGGCTGCAGGCTGTGCACAATGTAAATGCTGTTTACGTTCGGGTCCAGTCGGGTTCTAAAGGAAATGGCGTCAGGTCGGGTCGGACTCGGGTCTAATTTTATCGGGTCTGTCTCGGGTTGGGTTTTTCTTAAAAAAATAAATAATTAATGCACGTCGGGTTCGGGTAAGTAGTGATTCGGGTCGATTCGGGTCGGGTACAGTTTTTAGGACCCGAGAAGACCTCTATACTGTAGTTCAAATGTGGTCTTTGTTGAATTATTTTCGATGACCCTTACAGAACAAAAATGCATTTCTATACATTTATGATCAATATATTATATGGGGTAAATATACTGAAAAATACAGTAAATGAAATCATATATTGCGTAAATATGTTGTTATATATTACAATAAATGTAATAATACATAAGGAATTGCTGCTTTTCATATATTGAGAAATATTTTTATATTTACAATATTTAAAATATGCAATATATTTACACTGTAAAATGTAATTAGTTGAGTATACTTATAAAACATGGGAAACTATTGCCTTAAATTTCTCAAGGATGTTTCACTCAGAGTTGTAAGTTGCAAACACAAAAACATACAAATGTTGGGACAATCATAAACTGTACATTTATTTCCATTTATGAAACTTAATTAATTACATAATAAACACATTTTAAAAAAAAATCAGTGCAATACCAGTACATGCTTTTTTTTTTTTTTTTAAGCAACTTGCTGCTTATTGTCAGTGTTTTTTGTTCTTCTCCTGGACTGAAGCACAGGCTCTACTCTTCAGCACAATGGTAACCCACAAAACAGACGATACAGAAACCCTTTAAATCCCAACAGAATATTAAACATTAACAGATCTCTCAAGATCTCAGCAGAGTGTTAAACAACAACAACAAAAAACAGCTTCACCAGCCTCACTTATTACAAACCAGATTAACTTTATTTCTGTCACACGTCTACAGAAGTTCTTGTTGAGAATTAACAGAGGTTTAGATGTTGATGTTTTATTGAAAATAATAAAGTTTGTAGTCATCATTATGGAGATCAGTGTTTGCTTAAACTGGGCTCTTGACTCTTCAGTTGTTTTGCTTTATTATTTTTTTTCTGGCTTTTCTATTTTTAATTCCAGCTCACAAATCTCATCCCAAGATATATAGCTGATCAAAATTGTGTTGGATAATTAGATGCATTTAAAATTTATATTATAGATTTTTTTTTTTTTTTTTTTTATCTTCAGTTGATGTCATCTCTAATGCTGTGTGTGGAGTTGTTTAATCCTCCTGGTGTAATATCTTCTTTTATCTTCAGTTCATCTAAGGCTGTGGCTGAAGGAATATGTTTCCCCGAGAATTCTTTCAGTGCTTGTTCACAGCAGGTGTTTGAATGATTGAAAGAATGTTTCAGGAACATCACACTAACCTTTTAATAACATTAAGGAAACTGGAATTTTTGGTTATTGTAATGTTTCAAATCAACATTCCTTGAATGTTGAATTGTTAATTAAAATTAAGTTGAAAGAACCATCCTGGACTGGACTGGACTTTATTGACTAATATAGTCCACTTGACAGTGAATGAAAAGAAGTGAATGAATTCAGACACTGATCCGCAGAATCACTGAAGCGAAGAGAAACAAGAGCAGAAAAAAAGAGAAACACAAGATTTAAAATCAGTATTATAATACACAGGAAGATGACAACATCTACTTAAATAAAACATGAGTAATATACAATAAGGCCATTTTGATTTTAGAGGTTTATAAATAATTAATAAGCATTCTTAATCAAATTCAACAGATAGTAATCAGAGATAATTGGAGATGGCAAAAGTACAGTGGCAAAACCTGTACAACAGGGTTTTCAAAGATAAAGTGAAACCAAAGCACTATATGAGTGTGTTTACTGGTTTTGTTTTTCATGAGATGTTTTGTACAGTCAAAGGCCTTTGGCATAAACACATATAATGCTGCTCAGCTGGTCTGAATTATTTCTACTGTCTCTCATTTCATCTGTTGTACAGGTTTTGCCACTGTACTTTTGCCATCTCTGATTACCTCCAATTACTATCTGTTGAATTTAATTAAGGGTGCTTATTAATTTAACTTCTAAAAGCAAAATGGCCTTATTTTATTTTACTCATGTTTTATTTAAGATGTTGTCATCTTACAGTATATGGACAAATCGAGGGAACCATTGTGATGCTAACTGTCGGCTGGCCTACAAAGTGACATCATACCTGCACCACTCTATAGCTAGTATTACATGTGGAAGTGTCTCGAAAACGTTTAGAACATTTTTACTATTACAACTCTCAAGTTATAATCGTGAAACGAGTTGATTATAGCATAATATTAAGATCTATAGCATTATATTTAGCAGAGGTGTATAGTCCAGGGGTCAGAAAGTAGAAGTCCTGCCATATGTTTATTCCACCCATGAACTGATTTCACTAATTAGTTCTCTCTCCTGTCTGAATAATCCAGGTGATTGGAACATAATACTGAGGAGGAATTTTACTTTCTGAACCTGGACTTTACACCTCTGGCCACATGTCAGCCAGCAAAAGATATAAACCAGAACTGGACCTTATCTGAGTCACAAAACCTGTGTATATTAAATATGGAGTCATTTCAGCCTTAATAAGCCTGTTAACAAGCAGAATCACTGAAGGAAAGAAGAGAACAGAAAAAGAGACGAGCAGAAACACAAGAACTACAACTGACTTCAGACACAGTCTAAGATGAAATCAACTGAAGAGAAAAGAAGACATTAAATCTGTGAAGATCTCAGCAGAGGAGGATTAAACAACTCCACAAGCAGCATTACCAGCTTTACTTATTACTTTTAAAGACTGACTTTATTTCTGTCTTTTTTTTTTTTTTTTACTAAATTAAAACCCAAGTTAACTAATTTCACTTGCAGAAACCGACTGCTTTAAATTGACCAACTGTCGTTTAAACGTATTGACTAAAATGTATAATGCACTAATAATGTGAGCAAAGTATTACTGAGAACTTATTTAATTTGTTTTGAGACCACTAAAAAAATATTTTAAATAAAGAGATTTCCACTGGACCAGTGACTACATATTCACCGCCTGTTAAATAAAGCAACATGCAGCATATCATCAAATCATTGAATTAGAAGTCTATAATGTGTTATGTGTATGCTAGGTCAAAGAGATGTGTTTTTAGTCTAGCTTTGAACTGACAGAGTGTGTCTGCTTCCCGGACAATGGTAGGAAGACTGTTCCAGAGTTTTGGTGCTAAATAGGAGAAGGATCTACCGCCAGCAGTTGATTTTGATATTCTAGGTATTATCAACTGGCCGGAATTTTGAGATCGCAATAGACATGAAGGACTATAATGCGTTAAGAGCTCGCTCAAGTACTGCGGAGCTAAACCATTAAGTGCTTTGTAAGTAAACAGCAATATTTTAAAATGTATATGATGTTTAATAGGGAGACAATGCAGTGATGACAGAACCGGGCTAATATGGTCATACTTCCTGGTTCTGGTAAGAACTCGAGCTGCTGCGTTTTGGACCATTTGTTTATTAAGTGTGCAGGGCAACCACCCATTAGCATTACAATAATCTAGCCTTGATGTCATGAACTCGTGTACTAATTGTTCTGCATTTGTCAATGAGAGCATATGGCATATTTTAGATATATTTTTAAGATGGAATAATGAGATTTTACAGATACGTGACTTTCAAATGAAAGATTGGTATCAAAGAGCACACCCAGGTTCCTAACCGACGACGAAGAGTTGACAGAGCAGCCATCAAGTGTTCAACAATATTCTAGGTTATTACATGAGGAATTTTTTCGTCCAATAATTAGAATCTCTGTTTTTTCAGAATTAAGTAGTAGGAAATTACTAGTCATCAGCATATGTTATGTCATAACATGCTGAACACCATTGCTTATAAAATCAAAAGAGAATTCTTTTGATACCAAGAAAGGGGATTTGAAGACATTAACGCAGTGATACATCATCTTTGGATATCAACATTTGAAATTACTCTAACATAACTAAAGAATCATAACTAGTCATAACTACTAAAACATATAGTTTCATTTATTAAACCATTATATCAACGCTTTATTGTCTCTGTGTTTGCCACATATCGAAGTCACTTAAACATCTTGATGCTATTACCCTGCTATAATCGGAGGTAATCGGAGATGGCAAAAGTACAGTGGCAAAACCTGTACAACAGGGTTTTCAAAGATTTTTTATTATTATTTCCCTGCAGTACAGATGAAATAAAAAAATTAAGAATTATATGAATTCAGACCAGCTGAGCAGCATTATATGTAGTTATGCCAAAAGCCTTTGACTGTACAAAACATCTCATAAAAAAAAATAAAAAATAAAAATCACTATTGTAGAAGATTTTATCATTTAGAAAATAAGTATTTTTTCAATTTCTATTATTTTACTTCAATGAAAGGTTAGATTTTTGCAATTTTTTCAATGAAAGATCAAAAGGATAAACAATGCAGATTTATTTTTTACAGCCATTTTTGGTCATATTTACCAGGGGTGCCATTAATTCTGACCACAACTTTATATGTGTGAGCTGAGCAAACATCTGGAGTTGTCTTCTGCAGAAGATGCACGGCTTTGTTGTAAAATAAAGTCTTATATTTCAGGCATCAAAGATCTCTGAGAAGTGATTTTTAACAAAAGAGAGAAACCGCAACACTATATGAGTGTGTATACTGATTTTGTTTTTCATAAGATGTTTTTCACAGTCAAAGGCCTTTGGCATAACCACATATAATGCTGCTCAGCTGGTCTGAATTCTTTCTACGGTCTCTCATTTCATCTGTACTGCAAGGAAATGGAAAAAACATATTTTAAAACGTACTCGGTTACTAACGTAACCTCGGTTCTCTCTAGAAGAGGGAACGAGTACTGCGTAAGATATCTTACGCTAGGGGAAAATCCTTTTCCGCGAGATATTGAAGCCAAAAATTATCCTTAATTTTTAATAATGCAAAACGCGTTGCGGCAGCATGCAGACATAGGCGAGACAGCTCGCGCGCCTATTGGCTGCTCTGCGGCAACTGCAGCAGCCTATCGAGCGAGGCCTGGCATGACGCCAGACCCAATCAGGGCACTTCGCGCCCGCTGCGTCACGTCCCGCCGAAATGGGCGTGGTCTAGGCCTATAAATACCGCTCGCAGGCAGCTATTATCTGGTTTTTCATCATCGAAGCAACCAGAGCGTGTGCATGCACGGCAAGATACGCAGTACTCGTTCCCTCTTCTAGAGAGAACCGAGGTTACGTTAGTAACCGAGTACGTTCTCTTACGAGAGGTCTCTCGTACTGCGTAAGATATCTTACGCTAGGGGACCCAATGCAAAACGCCGTGCATGCTGAGATCTGACACCAAAGACCCAAGGGCGAAAGCCCGGGGTACATATAGTGCACAATCACTCAGGGAACTCACAGGGAGTCCGGGAAGAGGGAGGGGCGGAGCCGCACTCTTCCACATGACAGCGTCGCTTAGACGCGAATTTCATCATACAGACAGGGCGGGGTACGGCCTGAACTGATGGGAAAATGTGGGTCTTACACAGTTTGCCCAGGCACATCTCGTGCTACTGCTGTCGATCATTGAGCTATGCTCAGTAGACGCAGCATTCTGAGATGATAGCATCAAGTCAGATAATACTGGTTAACTTAGACCGACAGCAGCCTGGCCTGCAGGGCGGGAACCTCTAGGTTGTAGAACCTTATAAATGTAGACGGGGAGGCCCAGCCTGCCGCCGTACAAATATCTTGCAAGGCAATCCCACTTGACCAGGCCCACGAAGAGGCCACGCCTCTCGTGGAGTGCGCTCTGACACCCAGCGGGCACTGTATGCCCTTGGAGGCATATGCCAGCGCTATAGCGTCAACTATCCATCTGGATAGGCTCTGTAGGCTGACAGGGAGATAACCTGCGCCCTAAACGGTGTGTTGAGGGATTTTGGAACATAACCGTGCTTAGGTTTGAGTATAACTTTTGAGTCATTAGGCCCAAACTCCATGCACGTCGCGCTCACAGAGAGCGCGTGTAAGTCCCCTATGCGCTTCACTGAAGCGAGAGCCAGCAGAAACACAGTCTTGAAAGACAGATGTTTCAGATCAATTGACTGTAAGGGCTCGAATGGTGCACCTTTCATGGCTTCCAGAACCGTAGAAAGGTCCCAAACGGGGACTGAGGGGGGTCTGGGAGGATTCAGTCTCTTAGCTCCTCTAAGGAAGCGGATGACCAGCTCGTTCCTTCCCATTGACTGACCAAGAGTTGTTCCTGAGAACGCTGCTATAGCCGCCACATAAACTTTGAGCGTGGAAGGGGCCCTGCCCTTATCCAACAGCTCTTGTAGGAAGGAAAGCACCTCCGTCACTCCACAGTCTGTGGGTGACACGCCACGGGCTGTGCACCAGCCTGAAAACACTGACCATTTCGAGGAGTAGAGCCGTCTCGTAGACGGAGCTCTAGCCTGTGTGATCGTGTTTAATACTCCTTTAGGGAGTCCAACATGTAGCCGTTGATGGCCCAGACATGAAGGGACCACAATTCCGGGTGAGGATGCCAGATCGAGCCGTGGGCCTGAGAGAGGAGGTCTCTCCTCACTGGTACTGGCCACGGGACAGTGCTTGCTAACTGCATCACGACTGGGAACCAAGGTTGGTTTTCCCAGAACGGTGCCACCAGCAGTACTGAGCATCCTTCTTCCCTGATCCGTTCTATCACCTGAGGCAGGAGAGAGACGGGGGAAAAAAGCATAAAGCGGGCGGTGGGGCCACACATGAGCCAGCGCGTCCCTGCTCTTTGAGAAAAATTCCGGACAGTGAGCGTTTTCTTGAGACGCGAACAGGTCTACTTCCGCTCTGCCGAATTTCTTCCACAGCAGTTGGACTGTCTGTGGGTGTAAAGACCATTCGCCTGCCGGAACATTGTTCCTGGACAGTCTGTCTGGTCCTATATTCAGGATCCCAGGCATGTGCGCTGCTCTGAGCGAGCGCAGGTTGCGCTGAGCCCATACCAGGAGGCGTTCTGCTAGCCTGTACAGGTTCCTGGACCTGAGGCCGCCCTGGCGATTTATGTAGGACACCACAGACACGTTGTCCGAGCGGACCAGGACGTGGCGTCCTTTTATTTGGGGACAAAAACGCGTCAGCGCGTTGTCCACTGCCAGCATTTCGAGGCAGTTTATGTGCAGGAGCCTCTCCCGTTCTGACCACTGGCCGAAGAACGGTCTGCCCTCGAGCAGCGCTCCCCATCCCGAGGTGGACGCGTCCGTGGACACCACTTTCACCCTCGAGGAAGTCCCCAGGCTTACACCTGACTGGTACCAGTCGTTTGCTCTCCAAGGTTTCAGAGCTGTGACGCACTCCCGCGCTTTCAGCCAAAACTGCAGCGGGCGCATGCGGAGCAGGCCCAGCTGGAGTACTGATGATGCTGCGGCCATGAGACCCAGCATCTTCTGAAATCTCTTGAGCGGGACAGACGCGCCGCAGCGGAACGAGTTCGCTGTGCGTTGAATGTCGACCGCGCGCTGTGGCAATAGTCGCGCTATCATGGACAGCGAGTCTAACTCTGTGCCCAGGAAAGATATCTTCTGACTGGGTGACAGAGAGCTCTTCGCCCAATTGACACTGAGACCCAAATTCTCGAGGTGATCGAGTAAAGCAGTCTTGTGTTCTATGAGCACTGAGCGTGATTGTGCTAGGATCAGCCAATCGTCCAAATAGTTCAGTACTCGCACGCCTCTCATTCTGAGGGGTGCGAGCGCCGCATCCATGCACTTCGTAAATGTACGGGGTGCCAGGGATAAGCCGAACGGCAGGACTGTGTACTGATATGCCTGGCCCTCGAAGGCGAATCTCAAATATCGCCTGTGACGTGACGCTATCTGTATTTGAAAATACGCGTCTTTCAGATCTATTGACACAAACCAATCTCCCTGGCGAACCTGCGCAAGGATTTGTCTGGTCGTGAGCATCCTGAACCGTCGCTTCACAAGCACTCTGTTCAGTTGCCTTAGATCTAATATGGGTCGGAGACCCCCGTCTTTTTTCGGTACCAGGAAGTATCTGCTGTATAGCCCTCCTTCGCTTTGAACTTGAGAAAGAGGCTCTATGGCCCCTTTGTTCAATAGTTTCGCCACTTCGGCTCGAAGTAAATGTGCTACTTCTGCTTTTACCGTGGTCTGCATGAATAGCTAGGGGTTGAATACGAAGCGCGCTCCGCTCGCTCAGCGATGGAGAAACTTCGGCGTGCTGTAACACAAGCGTCGTGCTTGTGACATTTGAGGCATGGGGCGCGCTGATAACAGCGGGCAGATTGCCCGCGCTCGACTCCTCTGCGGCGGTCAGCCGCGAGGGGGAGGGCTGGGCGGTTCCCGTAGGAACTATCATGTCTATGTGTGGATGTGGGTGCGGGACAGCGGGCACACTTATCACACCGAAAGCATTGTTCGCTTGAGTGAAGCGAATACACGCTGGTTTCGTTTTTACAGAAACCGTGGGACATGCATAACGTGGTGTTAGTGGGCACTGGGTAGTGGGCACATTCACCATGTTTGAAGCGCAACCGATCTGAGTCGGTTTTTATGTGCGCGAGCCCTGTGTGACAGGCTGTGCTTGTGTGTAGGGATGGGCACTGGACAGTGGGCATTCTTACTACACATGAGACACCATCGGCCGTGGCCGGGACACCAGAAAATACACTCTTTTGGGGATTTATCTGGGTAGCCGTGAAAACGGCATTTGTGTGCAGGCAAGCGGGTGACAGAACCGGCTTGTTGGCTGCAGAAAACACTGGAACAGTCACATTTTCTGGAACTGGACGAGCGAATAGCTTTGGTGTGAGTCCGGCCGCAGCGGGACTGGAACACCGTCGTTTTCCTAGGCGTGCTAGGACGACTTCGGGGCCTCGGGATTTACCGCAATCCTAGGTCGCGGGCCACGCACGGCGGGGCGGCGACCGGATGAGCGGATGAGCGGATCCTGGGCACAGCGCTGCGAAGTGGCGGCAGTGGACGGTGGCTGGGGCTGTGAGCTATGTGCAGACGGTTTCGCACGGCCTGCTGCAGAGCTGGAGCGCTTCGGGAGGAAGTGCTTCATAGCCTGTGACGCTTTCTGTGCCTCTGCGAATCTCTCCGCAAAATCCTTGACGGAGGATCCAAAGAGGCCCGTGGTGGAAAGCGGGGCGTCGAGGAACGCGGAGCGCTCGGACTCGGCCATTTCCGAGAGCGTCAGCCAGAGGTGTCTCTCGGTTACAGTGAGAGAGGCCATATTCCGTCCAATGGCCTGCGCTGCAGACTTAGTAGCACGGAGAGCGAGGTCCGTGGCACTCCTTAAGTCCGGCACGCAGATCGCGTCAGGTCCTTCCTCGTCCAGCTTACGGAGGAGATCGGCCTGGAATATCTGTAACGTGGCCATGGTGTGCAGCGCTGATGCAGCTTGCCCGGCGGCGGCGAAAGCGCGGCGGAGCAGGCTTGACGTCGTGCGGCAAGCTTTAGAGGGTAGGGCCAGCTTAGCACGCCGTCCAGCGGAGGGCGGACATAAGTGGACCGCTATCGCCTCTTCGACCGGCGGCAGCGAAAGGTATCCTCTGTTCTTGGCATCGTCGACTGCAGAGAATGCCAAAGAGACAGCAGGACGCACTCTAGCTGAATAGGGGGCGTTCCATGACTTAGCGACTTCTTCGTGTAGCTCAGGAAGAAAGGGCGCTGGTCTGGACGCAGGCAAAGCGCGCTCCCCAGGCAGGAAAAAGCCATCCAGCCGGTTGTGAGCGGGCTGCTCGGGCGAAGACCACTCGAGGCCGAGGCTCGCCGCGGCCTGTGCGAGTACTCGCATGAGCTCCGTCTCGATGGACGCTCTCTTGCCTGACGATGTGTGGGCAGGGGGCGCGGGGTCCTCAGAGCCCGCCCAATCCTCACTGCCTGACGCCAGGATCGAGCAGGAATCATCCTCTCCCAGCAGGGCTTCCTCGTCAGCTATGTCAACGGAAGCGGCGGCAGACAGCGGCCGCTGTCCGTCAGGAAGAGAGGCTGACGAAGCCGGTGAAGCAAGCGGGCGAACCGGCGAGCTTTGGCGGCTGGGGAAGGTTCCGGGACCCGCTGGGCACGGCGCTTCTTACGGCGCGATGCCGCGGCGGGTGGGGGAGCAGTCTCGTTGAAGAAGGCCAGGCGAGTCCTCAGAGTCGCCATAGACATCAGCTCGCAGTGAGGGCAGCCGCCGTCAGCGAGCGCGAGAACTGCATGTTCCTCACCCAGGCAGGAAACGCAAACCACGTGGCGGTCCCCGTCACTGAGTGTGGCTCTGCACGAGCCGCAGGAAGGCATCTTGAAAAAGACGCTAGCTCTTTTAGAATGTGAGTCGCGGCGGCGACACACACACACAAACAGAGTACGGAGTAATCAGAAAGGATATAAGCGCCGGAAAGCGCAGCAGGAAGGCAGGAAGGCGGCGCGGCCAGCGACTTCAGTGACTCGTCCCGCTGAAGGTGCTCTCTCTCAGACGGCGCGGCTTCTTCTCCAGCTCCAGCGATGCGTGTGCTTCGCTTGAAGGATGAAAAATCAGATAATAGCTGCCTGCGAGCGGTATTTATAGGCCTAGACCACGGCCATTTCGGCGGGACGTGACGCAGCGGGCGCGAAGTGCCCTGATTGGGTCTGGCGTCACGCCAGGCCTCGCTCGATAGGCTGCTGCAGTTGCCGCAGAGCAGCCAATAGGCGCGCGAGCTGTCTCGCCTATGTCTGCATGCTGCCGCAACGCGTTTTGCATTATTAAAAATTAAGGATAATTTTTGGCTTCAATATCTCGCGGAAAAGGATTTTCCCCTAGCGTAAGATATCTTACGCAGTACGAGAGACCTCTCGTAAGAGAACCCCTGTTGTACAGGTTTTGCCACTGTACTTTTGCCATCTCTGATTATCTCCAATTACTATCTGTTGAATTCAATTAAGGGTGCTTAATAATTTAACTTCTAAAAGCAAAATGGCCTTATTTTATTTTACTCATGTTTTATTTAAGATGTTGTCATCTTACAGTATATGGACAAATGGAGGGAACCATTGTGATGCTGACTGTCGGTTGGCCTACAAAGTGACATCATACCTGCACCACTCTATAGCTAGTATTACATGTGGAAGTGTCTCGAAAACTTTTAGAACATTTTTACTATTACAACTCTCAAGTTATAATCGTGAAACGTGTTGATTATAGCATAATATTAAGTTCTACCAGAAAGACTCGGGAGAGTTATTTCAATAAACCATACATTTATTGACAGCTCAGCAAGCTGATAATCTACAAAGTCATTTGGCGTAGGCCCCGTCCGTAGTGCATAGTCCGAGAGTATCGGATCTGCAATTCCTGCCTAAAGATGAAGGCAGGGGCGCAGCCGACCCCCCTCCTGGGAGGTATGGACGGGACCATCCTGGTGGTGGTGGGGAGGATGGGGGTAATCGTCGCTTCAGTATCTGCGAACTCAAACATGTGTAAGTACCGTGCTTTTATACAATAAGCATAATAATATGATTGGATAGAAGTGAAGCAATAAGTGACGTAATAATTGAGTCTTCCCAGCAGAACTTATGCTAAAGCTTTCATATCTATAGCATTATATTTAGCAGAGGTGTATAGTCCAGGGGTCAGAAAGTAGAAGTCCTGCCATATGTTTATTCCACCCATGAACTGATTTCACCAATTAGTTCTCTCTCCTGTCTGAATAATCCAGGTGATTGGAACATAATACTGAGGAGGAATTTTACTTTCTGAACCTGGACTTTACACCTCTGGCCACATGTCAGCCAGCAAAAGATATAAACCAGAACTGGACCTTATCTGAGCCACAAAATCTGTGTATATTAAATATGGAGTCATTTCAGCCTTAATAAGCCTGTTAACAAGCAGAATCACTGAAGGAAAGAAGAGAACCGAAAAAGAGACGAGCAGAAACACAAGAACTACAACTGACTTCAGACACAGCCTTAGATGAAATCAACTGAAGAGAAAAGAAGACATTAAATCTGTGAAGATCTCAGCAGAGGAGGATTAAACAACTCCACAAACAGCATTAACAGCTTCACGTATTACTAACCAGACTGACTTTATTTCTGTCAGACTTCTACAAAAGTTTTTATTGAGAATTAACAGAGGTTTAACTCTAATGTGTTTCATTTGAAGTCACCATAACAGTGGTTAGTGTTTCCATTAGTTGGGCTCTTAACTCTATATATTATTATATTACTATATATTTTGTCCTCTTTTGGCTGCTTTGACAGTGTGTTTGGTTTAAATCTTCAGAGATTTAATGTCTTCTTATATCTTCAGTTGATTTCATCTAAGGCTGTGTCTGAAGTCAATTGTAGTTCTTGTGTTTCTCTTTCCTTCAGTGTTTATGCTTATTAACAGCAGGTGTTCATCACTAATAGTTTAGGACATTCTGAACATTCTGTCCTGTAAAAATCATCATTACAAGGTTCTATATAAGCAGCAGACACAACGTCATATCATTGACAAATTCTTCCGGCAGCCCTTCTCCTCCTCCAGTAAATGATCTCTATCCTCTTATGCAGAATTCCTTCATAGGGGGATTTTAACTCAGAGCTCAAGCCGAGTCTCAGGTTTGAGCTTCCTCCAAGGACAGCATGCCAAGTTAGTTTACCATTAACCTTTAAGGCTGAATGGGCAGGCAAATTAGTGAATGAATATATGGTTATGTTCATGCTGAATAACAGCGTATTGGATTTATTTATTTTATTTAAAAAAAATAAAAAAAGACTAGAAATAAGGAATTTAAATCATATTTAAATCATGACATGAATGTATGGTTATTTGAAGTACAATACTTGTTCTTGTAGTTACGGTCACTAAACAGTAAGTGTGATGAGAGAGAGAGAGAAATTGAAACATTTACATTTACATTTAGTCATTTAGCAGACGCTTTTGTCTAAAGCGACTTACAAATTAGGACTAAGTTAAGCGAGTCATAGTGAAGAGGCAAAAACAACGCAAGAAGTGCTCACAATACAAAGTTCAGGCATTATTCAGAGTAGCATCAGCCCGATAAGCGAGGATTTAAAGGAAAAGGAAAAAAAAAAAATTTGTTTTTTGTTTTTTTTAGTTTTTTCATTAGTTTGACCTAAAAATATCAAAATTGAAACTACTGCGGAAAAAAAAGACACCTACATCTTGGATGCCCTTGAGGTAAGCTAAAACATACCAAAAATTAATTTCAAAGTGAACTATCCCTTTAAGTGCAATCAGTGCCGGCCCGAGCCTTTTGGGGGCCCTAAGCAGAATTTGATTTGGGGGCCCCCTCCCACCACACAGAGTCACCTGTGCTTGACGATTATTGACACAATGTCACGCTATAATGTTACATTATAAATTAATACAATGAGGTTATGTATTAATACAAAATAAATACTTAATAAAAAATAGATACTTAAAAAAGTTTTAACTTTTTCTGTACTCTTTACTAACTCTTGGAAACTTCTAAAAACAAACTGACACACAACATATTCCAGCTTTGTAATCTTCCACTGTGATGTTTCCAAGCACATTTTTGCGTGTGTGAAGAGGATGATTTTTTCCGTCGATATTGGAACGTGAGTGAAGTACAAAGCCTATGATAAAGAATAATTTACCATCCAAATCCATCGCGAATGTTGAAACATTTTGATTCTAATGAGAGAGATACGTGAGCCCAACGCCGCTTACTTTCACTTTCGCTTTAAATTATTTCGTTTTGGCTTGTTTATAGTTATTTTTTTATTCTTGTTCTGTTCTGAATATCATTACATTTAAAGGATAAATCATTGATCAAATCAAATTTTTGTGACATGGCTTAACATTACCGTGACTTTGCGCACAAATTGTTAGGTTATGCGCATGACTCAAACACTGGCAGACACAGCAGCAGTTGTAGGTAGGTATATTGATCATGAAATCAGAATTTTCGTGTCTTGAATTATTAATCCTTTCATTCATTTATGTCACTTGTTTAAGTTAATTAATATGTAAAAAAAAAAAAAAAAAAACTCGATTGGGGGCCCCCCTCGCCAAGCAGCCGCTTAGTTCGCTTATGCCTCGGGCCGGCCCTGAGTGCAATTAAACTGCAATAATTTTCGCACGCGGCTGTTATTTAATGTAGCAACGCGTCTAAATAAAATACAGATTTGTGTGAAGTTAAAAATGAAAAATAAGCAGAGAATCGAAGATAGGCTTACCTTGACTCAAATAGAACACTGAATAACAGGAGAACTGAGTATTCAGATAAAACCACTAGCACGCTCTTGCCGTGTCCACTTTACTGACCGCTTGTCCTGAAGTAATGATCTGAAACTCCTCTATTTTATATCTTTCTACAGTTGCTGTCTCGGCCGAGCAATCAGTGTTGTGTGTAACGCGCTACAAAGTACAGACATGATTTAGACCACTTTATTAAGTTTGTTTTTGTAGAAAGACTTTCTTTAAAACGAATTTCGTTTTGTATTAATTGTATCTTAATTTTAATCGTTTTACCAACCAATGAATTGCCTGAATTTAATAAATAAGTAAATATGGCATGCAAAATAATCATGGTGGCACCAGCGCGTGAACTGGAGCTCCTCTCCATACTGTAAATGAACCGAAACTCATAAGCTACTTGTCTCACAGACCTGAGAAATATATAGAAAGCTTGAATATGTGTACTTTTAAACAAACAAAAAAAAATTCTCTCAAAATCTCTTTTTTTTTCTCCTACTCGTATGTCTGAAAACTAAGCTTATGTCTTCTATATCATTTTGTCCTATCAAGACGCGATTCGCACCAGTGTTAGAGAGCAGGGAAGCTTTATTGGCTGTTGCCGAAATTTAAAGTTCGGTGGATAGGGGAAGCAGAGCGGAGAGAAGTGGCGCGAGCACGCAGCTCATCGCGGAGTGTCGCACTCTACCCCATGATGCAGAGCCGGCTGAGAATAAAAGTTGCCGCACACAGCAGCGCCAATGAGTAGGACTTTTTTTCTTTTGAAATTGATATTATTTTTTATAATAAAGAGCACAAAATAATTACCTGTTATGTCCTCCATTGTATAACTTTATGTCTACATATATAGGAACAGATATTGGGTTCTGCCCAAAGTCAAGCAACATAAAAGTAACGTAACGTAAAAAGTTACTTTCCAAATGGGGTAACTAAGTAAAGTAACGGATTGCTTTTTTTTAAAAGTAACGAGTAACGAGCAAACACTACTTTTTAAAAGTAACTTCCCCAACACTGCGAGCAATTAAGTAAATAAAGCGAAAATGGGCCAAATCGAAACTAGCTGCTAGGAGCCAATGCAATTAAACTGAAATAATTTTCGCACGTGTGGCTGTTATTTAATGTAGCAACGCTTCTAAATAAAATACAGATTTGTGTGAAGTTAAAAATGAAAAATAAGCAAACCTTGTCAATATGATAATGATATGGCTTTTACATTTATGTTATTGATGGTGTCTGTATTTACATATTTCATCATTTAAAAACAATCTGGTGAAAAAACCTGAATTTTTTATTATTTTTTTTAAGAAAAAAAAAAAAAGGCTTATGCAATAAAAGTCTTGTGACATCAGAGACAAAAGGCAAAAATGAAACTATCCTGGTTCCACCACTGGTTGGGAGTGGGAGTGAGAATGTGTTGCTGACTCAGTGTATAAATATGACCAAATGACTGACATATGTTCAAGAGTGAAGCCTCATCCTACAGAAGTATCTCAGACACTTGGGATTTTTTTTGCTATTGAACATGCACCTACACTGGCTTATATTTTTTCTGTTCTCGTTGGGTAAGTAAATATTGTTTAATTATAACACTTTACAATATGATCAATTTGGTAACATTAGTCGCCTTTTCTTTGCAAATACCAAAATGTATCTAATGTCTATCAATGAACAAACACGAGGGATGTTTCTTTCAGCATGTATTCAAACTATTAACCCATATGTAAGACACAACCCCCATATATTGCAAGTTATACAAATACATATATACAATTGAATGATTTTGCCATGTGCACAAATATGTGTGTGTGGTAAATTGAAATGTCTAACACATTCCACTACTGGTTGAGAGCATGAAACGTTCGTGAAATGAAGAAAACCAGTTTTATCTGAGCAGAGTTATAAAGTTTGATGAGGATGAAGTGGATTGTTGTCCTATACTTGGATCTTTGGTCAGTCGTAAGGTTTACCAACCAAACAACCTGTGTCCTTAATCATAAACATGTAGAGCTATCCACAGCCAAGAGCTACATCATAAAACAAAACTGCTTGAGTTAGAGGATAGAGGATAGATTTCTGTCCAGTGGCCAAGGAGAGGTAGCCTGGTAATACCAAACTCTGCTACTTCGCTTTGCTTCGTAGACAGAGTCTGGCATGGCATAATTGAAAAGCGTTTTCCTTCTCGCGGGGGGGGGGGGGGGGGGGGGGGGGGGCGCTTGTCTGAAGTTTAAAATCATTGGTTACCCGTAAGCCAATCACATAACGTTTGGTTATGGCGTGTGTTATGCCCATGCTCAGCCGCATCTAACTTCCACTGTAAACAAATGTATGATGCGAAAACAAAACCATCGAGCGAAATACCGGAGTGAACATGTCTGTGAACGACTTTTGCAGATTATGTGAAGTAAATCTACGCATCCACGGTACAATCAGCGTCTTTACGTCACGTCTCTCAACCCGCCCTCTGTTCGTTGATTGGCCGGCTGTTTTCAGGCCGGAGGAAAACGGAAAGCTATGACGCTGTCTCAGACTGAGTACAGAAGCGAAATTAAATTGAGCGGAAGTACGAAGTCTGACGTAGTCAGGCTAAAGGAGAGGGGCCTGAGTGACGTTTTCTCCCCTTCTTCAAAGACCTTCATGACGAGTAATGTCGTTAATTAGGGAAACCATACATCGCGTGTCTTTGTGCCTTCGATGTGGACTTATTCTTCTATCGTGGGTGGAAGGCACGTGGTTATACGATGATGACTCAGGTTAAAGATCTATCCCCTGGGAGCTCATTGTCATTTAAAATAAAGCCTACACTCCCCACCAAGCCATGCAGAACAACATCCATGCTGGTGGGGAAAGCATTTCAATCAGCGGGTCAGGCTGGTGCTCCGCTGAAAATCATGGTGGTGTTACAGGGCGTACCAGTATGTGCAGGACCATTGATGAGGAGGCCTTCTCAGAATTCTTAATCTTAATCAATCTTACCCCGCCCAGCGAGTGCTTGAAGTGCGTCAGAAACAGAGCGTGCGCGATCAGTTGTTGGTAATTTGTGTAGCGTCGCCCCTCGCCGCATTCAATGTAGACAGCATGCTTTTGTTTGAGGGCGCTTAACACACCACTCAGGCTCCCCTGCAGAAACAGGCCTGGCAGCTCGCGCCAGGTCTAGACATGGGGAAAGTTACCTGATTGTAACGGATGGCCGAATTTACATGACACAGTATAATTTTAGCATTATAGTCTGCGATAGATACAGTGCCAAAAAGAAGAGAAGTGGATAAAAGGGGATAAAGACAGTTTTTTTTTTTTTTTATTTGCCAAAATTAGTAATGATTTTTATATACATGTTTTTTAAAAATAGCAAAGTTTTATGTAAATTTCACATTAAATCTGTATTGTCAAAAGCGCTATAAAGGTAATGACTTGATGCTAGATGTAATGCTCTTGCTATTTGTGTTTAGGCTGTAATGTGTGTGTGTGTGTGTGTGTGTGTGTGTGTGTGTGTGTGTGTATAAGCAATACAGTGTATATATATATATTTTTTTTTTTTTTTTTTTGAGGTAAAGTGCTCACGGAAGAGATGGGTTTTCAGTTGTCTTTTGAATGTTGTCTGCACTCCGGATGAGGGTGGGCAGAGCATTCCACCAGCATCAGTGTTGTATAAAGTACTAGAAAGCAATACTTGAGTAAAAGTACAAGTATCGTACTAGAAAAAGACTTTGGTAGAAGTGAAAGTTACCTTTCAGAATATTACTTAAGTAAAAGTCTTAAAGTATCTGATATATACTGTACTTAAGTATCAAAAGTAATTTTCTGATATTTAATGTACTTAAGTAATTGAAGTAAAAGTAAAAAGTTTTTTTTTTTTTTTTAAGCAAGCGGTTAGAACTTTGGGTTTGTGAACTTTATTGTGGCTTTCTTATAGTAAAGCATATTCAGGGTTCCAACTTCCCATATCTTCTTAATCTCACTCATCAAATCAAAATCACAGTCTTTTCCAGGACTTTTCAGGCACAAATCTCTTAAGTTCAAAGAACAAACAGCATATTTTTAGAGCTGACATCAAAGAAAAAAAACTGAAACAGAAATTTCACTTTTGTATGAACTTCAGGTAAAAATGAAAAATAAATAATAACCTATTTCTTTCAAAAAAAAAAAAAAAAATAATGACCCGATGGTAGGGAGAATATTTTGGTCATGTGGTATGAGCATTTGTAGGGCTCCCCAGGTCACCATCTCACACACACACACAGCAACATTAGCCCAACATTATCCTATAACCACTGAGTTTTGAGTTAATTAACATAAAAGGAAATCTCAAGTTTGACAAAACGTATGATGCTTTTAAAGACATGAATAGCCCTTAACACTTTCTTTCTAACCTGCCACTGATTAACGTAGCAGTTCTCAAAAAATATTTCTCAGTCTAACATTAGCCTACCAGAGGAAATATTCGGCCCGGCAGTTATGCGCCGTGCGGAGCGTGCGTAATGCAATCTAGAAGCAGTGATTCGCCAAACCTCCCTTATTGCAGTCGCACACATTTCTTCTGATTTTATTTTGTAGTAACGAGTAACGAAGATGCTTAGTGGAAATATATCGGAGTAAAAGTATAAATTTTATCAAGGAAATGTAGTGGAGTAAAAGTGAAAGTTGACATAAATTTAAATAGCGAAGTAAAGTACAGATACGTGAAATTTCTACTTAAGTACAGTAACGAAGTATTTGTACTCCGTTACATTACAACACTGACCAGCATGAAACTGTGAATGAGAATGTTCTGGAAAGTGATTTTGTGGCTTTCTGTGATGGAACCACGAGACGTCGCTCGTTGATCAATCGAAGGCTTCTGGTAGGGATGTAGAAATTTGGAGAGAGCGGAGCCTGTGATAGATCTCTAAGCAAGCGTCAATGCCTTGAACTTCATGCGAGCAGCGAGTGGTAGCCAGTGCAGAGAGATGAACAGAGGAGTGACGTGGGCCCTCTTGGGCTCATTGAAGACAAGATGAGCTGCAGCATTCTGAATCATTTGTAGAGGTTTATTTGCACATGATGGAAGTCCAGCCAGAAGAGCACTGCAGTAGTCAAGCCTAGTAATGACCAGGGCCTGGACGAGAAGTTGTGTTGCATGCTCAGTTAGGAAAGGACTGATCTTCCTGATGTTGTGCAGTGCAAACCTGCATGATCGAGCTGTCTTTGAAATGTGATCTGTGAAGGTCTGCTGGTCATCCAATATTACTCCAAGGTTTCTGACTGACCTTGATGGGGTGATTGATGATGAATCTAGCTGGATAGTGAAGTCGTGTTGTAGAGATGGATTGGCAGGCTGGACGAGAAGCTCAGTCTTTGCCAGGTTGAGCTGCAGGTGATGTTCCTTCATCCATGACGAGATGTCCGCCACACAACTTGAGATCCGTGCAGCTACTGTGGGATCACCTGGTTGAAATGAGAGGAAGAGCTGTGTGTCATCAGCATAGCAGTGGTAGGAGAAACAATGTGCCTGTATGATGTGCCCCAGTGATGTGGTGTAGATGGAGAAGAGCAGGGGTCCAAGAACCGAACCCTGAGGAACCTCTGTGGTCAGTTGATGTGCTCTGGATACCTCGCCTCTCCATGCGACCCTGAAGGACCTACCTGTGAGATAGGACTCAAACCAGTGGAGGGAAGTACCTGTGATGCCCAGTGATGAGAGGGTGGACAGAAGGATCTGATGATTCACAGTGTCGAAGGCAGCAGACAGATCCAGGAGAATGAGAACTGAAGTTGTTGTTTTTTTGGTAAAGTAGTTAGCAAAATCGTCAGCAGTTAAGGAGGAGGTGGGTGGTGGAGGTGGAGGTGGAGGTGGACAGAGGAGAGAGTTGAATGTCTTGAAGAGTGATCGTGTGTTAGAGGAGCTGTTGATCTTGTTGTGGAAGTATGAAGATTTTGAAGAGAGGAGATATTTATACATACTCAGGTCAGATGTGTCTTTTGATTTGCGCCATTTACTCTCCGTCGCCCTGAGTTCGGTCCGGTGTTCACGAAGATAACCAGGGGTTAGAGGGAGTAGCGCGTGCGGGCCTGGAGGAGAGGGGGCAGATATTGTCTAGAGAAGAAGTCAGAGTGGAGCAAAAGGTATCCGTTGCGGTATTCACATCCAGAGATGAGAATTATGAGGGTGAGGGAAGAGAAGATGACACAGCAGAGGAAAGATGGGCGGGAGAAACTTTGCGCAGGTTTCATCTGAAAGTAACTGGTAAGGGGGTTGGTGGTGCAGGGGTAGGAAGTTGTAGACTGAAAGTAATGAGGAAATGATCTGAAACAGGGAAAGGTCTCACCAGAATGTTGTCTGTGATGTAGTTGCGTGTGTAAACCAGGTCCAGCTGGTTGCCTGATTTGTGAGTACCTGTGGTGATGAGTCGTTTGAGATCGAAAGAGGCTAGGAGAGAGATGAAGTCTGTTGCATACAGCTTTTTGAGATGAATTTTGAAGTCACCAAAGACTACAAGTGGGGTGCCGTCCTCAGGGAAAGAGGACAGCAGCACATCCAGCTCCTCTACAAAGTTTCCCAGCTGACCTGGGGGGTGATAAATGACTACAATATGGATCTTACTGGGAGTTGTAAGTGTAATAGCATGATATTCAAACGAGTTCTTGTTGCATAGAGAAGAGAGCGCTGAGTATTTCCAATTGTTAGAAATGAGAAGCCCTGTACCCCCACCCCTCCCAGACTGGCGAGGGGAGTGAGAGACGGAGAAATTGTTAGAGAGAGCAGTGGGGGTTGCTGAGTCTTCTGGACGAATCCAGGTCTCAGTCAAGCCCAAGATACTAAGAGTAGAATGAGATGCAAAGGCTGGAATAAAGTCAGCTTTATAGACTGCTGACTGACAATTCCATACTATCCGCAAACTACATAGATATAATGCTTTCACCGCTGAGTGAGGACAGCTGTCTCGGCCCAGCAATTAGCACAGCAAACGCAAATAATCTGAAAATGGGAAGAATCGAAACTGCTGTTGGACTTAAATGTAATAAAATTCAAACTGCAATTCTTTCCAGACGTGGCTGTTATTTAAAGTGCGAACGCGTATAAATAAAATACAGATTTATGTGAAGGTAAAAATTTATAATTATTACAGAATCGAAAATAGTCTTACCTTGACTTAAATGATAAACTGAAACAACAGGAGAACTGGATATTAAGAAAGATCACCTGCGCGCTCTGACCGTTTCCACAGACTGACCGCTGTCCTGGCCCTGTCCTGTATGTATATAGGCTAAATAATCATGAACACAATGACGGGGTGAAATAGGCTGTGATGCATGGGGCACCAGGTAAAATCTTGCCTAGGGTAGCAAATTGGTCAGGGCCGGCCCTGCTTCCAAGGTGTGAAACACATCAATATTCATGAATATTCACACCCTCCTCGCATAAAGCTTGCTTACACAAAACATGTCTTACAAATTTTAAATCAATATATTATCTGTGGACAGGGATAGGGCAGGATGATATTTACATAGTTGCGAAGCAAAAATTCTAGGCTACATGATACAATTTTCAAAAGTCTTGTGAACAAATAATCAATATGGGTTATATGGCCTTATTTCAGTGAATAATTTTTTTCGTTTTTTCCCGAAACATGCATAAACGTCATTTTCTAAAAACGACAAATTTTTACGTACATGCTGCCAGGCATGAAAACAGGTCAGGGGTAAAAAAGGTGAGAAGGCTGCGGCAGAAATCCAATCCAATCAACATATATACATACCCCCCCCCCCCAAAACATTTTTTCACTTATTAGTAGAATTGAACTATACACCACAGTGATGAATCCCCCCCAAAAAAGCTGTAAGCTGCATTGGCATAGCAATACCAGTGTTTGTCACAGGATTTTTGGATTTTGTGCTTTTTAATGTTAAATTCATCAATCTGGTGCAAATTAAACAAAGAAAAATTCAAAACTCTTTTATTTACAGTGTCTGTCTAACTACTACATAATAATAGTTATAATATTAATCCCATGATAGTAATAGCCATATATTGTAAAACAAATGCACTGAAAAATAAAGGAAACTTTCATAATTAGTTTTGTACTAATTTCTATACTTGAAAGAGTTTATTTCTATACTTCACATTAAAGATGTGATTGGGCCAGCCCAGTGTCAATCAAGAAAAGAACCAATGGGCCGCTGATCTACATGTTTCATGGGGTGTCAGAAAAAAAACTAACGCTGACTGTTTTTTGACCAATGCATTACACACTAATTACGCACTAACCCAGCGCCGCCAATTGAGCAAAACAAAACGAATGTGCCGCCGATGTACGAGTTTTATGGGCCGTTAAGACAAAAATCAAAACAAAAAAGTATGAGATGTATCGGCCCAAAAAGCACGTCGGCCCACCGGGAATTTCCCGGTAGTCCCGATGGCATTAGCCTAACGTTACGTGCCAGGACGTCACACAAAACAAAATCCTACCTGTAGCCTTTCACCATCCACTTATTTAGCTGCTGTCGCATCAATTGACATGCCATCTCCTTTCCCCTCTTTCTTTTTCTATTTTTAGCCCCATACAGCTTTTTTTGCGTTATCCATCTTTTTCGACGACAACTCACTAAAACTCGTTCCTGCTCGCTCAGCGCTAACGGCGCCCGCGCCCGCTCGCGATATTATCCCGCCCTCTTCTATGTCAAAATAATGACATTGGCAACATCGCTGTCTGTATCTGACAGGACAGTTAACATTGTAAGCTAACTTACCTCAGGCTTGCTTTCCAACGTGCGGTTCTTTGTTCGGCAGTGTGTCCAGTTGTCAAACTCGCGGTGTTAAAGACTTTGAAAGCAATTCTGCCCTACTCTGACTCGGATTTGCTGTTTCGGTATTAGGAATGATGACTTTTTTTTTAAAGCTGCGAAGATTATGGTAACTATAGAGATATAGCGGGTAAATGCTGGCCACGACCACGACGACCCCCCCTCCTCCCCCCATAAATATTTTCTCATCGGATCTGCACAAATCACGTAGGTGACCTATTTTGGTTTTAAAACGGCGAATTTCGCTGAAAGGTGAGGAGTTTTCATGCCTGTGCTGCTTACATATTTTTGTAGCAGAGTTTGTGCTGAATACAGTGTAATCAGACTTTAGCCATGAAAATGTTACAAGTAACATAAATAAGCACAAATGTCAGAGCATATCAGAACACCTCGAGGGCCCAGAAAACCCCTCAGACGCAGCTCACAGCTGTGTTTTGTGAACAAATTTGCAGCTTTGAACAAGTTGTGAGAGTCAATGATTCAATGACCCATTCATAAATATAACCACTTGCTTCGTTACTGAATGAATGAATGACTTGATAACTCACTCATAAAGACAGTGTCTTACCGCCACCTACTGGTGGCTTTAACCCAGGTCGGCAAACGCGCCCCCGCGTTTTGCTGGATTTTCTTCACATTGTAGCACAATAAACTTAAATTACTCCGTCATTTATGGTCATACAGAAAAAAGAAATATAAAAAAAGAATCTGTGATATTTCTACTTTTGTATGTGTCCACTTACAATCAAATCAAAACATTGTGCTTTTGTAAAATAAAGAAAATAAACAGGGTGTGCGTTCTGCCTCTCCGTCGCGGTGAACTTTTTTTTCTTGAGCACGTCTATAAACTGAAACAAAACTCAGCGAATACTTCTCACACATTTATGAGCCATATACCTTTATAAACATTTAAGTGTGTACTTTTAAATGATCGGATTCAAACTGAAAACAAATATTCTCTGTTTAAGTAATTTGTATAAAACCAACAGGATGTCCAGTATCTCAAACGCTTGCTAATTACTTTTAATTCGACCATGCCCACTCGCGCAAAAGTGATTCACATGCAAATCGTCCACATGCAACGCGAACGCCCTCATTACCTCAAACACAAAACACCAAAACACTTCACAAGTCCCTGCTTTTCGTCGAGTTTGGAAGACACGTCTGAGCTTACATTGGATTTACCTCAGAAGAAGAAGAACGCGATTTGAAGAGAAGAAAGATGTAAGGTAAGAAATTCTTACTTATTAGTTTATGGTATTGTTGCATAAACTTCACATTGCAGTTGAACTGTTGCTAGATATATGGTGAATATTATAATATTTAGACCCGTGTTTACTGTTAAATACTGTTTGTGGATATCTGCTCAAACGTAGATATGTAAAATATGGTAACCATAATGTTTCATATATTGGAGCGCGATCGCGTTTGAATGTATCATATTTTGGAGCGCGATCGCGTTTGAATGTATCATATTTTGGAGCATGATCGCATTTAAAAAGCAAAATGCACCAAACAATAGGCTTTATATGTTTACTATTATCTCATTTCATATCATCATAACGAACGGAAACATTTGAAGTAACATATGATAATCAATATATTTTTCTCTAGCATAGTTGTTACTGAAATTCTTAGATTTATGAAAGATTTATAGGCTGCTATAGGTTATTGTTATAATTATTTTATGCAGCACTGCGCATAGCCTATGCCTACAAGGCACAACAAACCTGGTGTTCATTATATTATATATTGTTGGAAACATTTGTGTGTGTGTGTGTATTTAACCAGAAAAATCTAAAATTTATTCCCAAAATTGTGCAGGCCTAGTTTCTCTTGATACCAGTATGTTCACTTTTTTTCTTTTCTTTCAGGGACCAGATGCCACTGAGTCCTGCTCTGAGTCTCTGTACATGAACATGGTAAAGTGAAAATCAAACACCTTGGAAATGAAAGGTATGTACAATGTTTTTAGGAATGGCACAAAGGTCTCTGTCTTTGGATCATTGTTTTCAATGTGCTGCTCTTTTGTCATTTGTTGTGTATTTTTGGATTATGTTGTGTTGTAAATAAATCCAAACAATCTAAAAGCCATTCTTTTTTAAATCTCCTCATTCTTTGTGCAAGGTTGCTCTGAATGACAGGGCCTGATCGCTCCTAATAGGGCAGTTAGGGGAGTGTCTTTGTCTTTCTCAGGTGTTGAAGGCTTACATATTCATGAGATGATCACGCCTCTTCGCATAAGGCTTTCTCACACAAAACACGTCTTAGAAATTTAAAATCTTTAAAAAAAATGTATATTGTCTTATCTGAATGAGCAGTCAGGGTGATTTTCACATAGTTTTGGAGCAAATATTCTAGGCTATGTGATACAATTTTCAAAAGTCTTGTGAAGAAATAATCAGTATGGGTTTCCTGGCCTTATTTCAGTGCCAATTTTTTTTTTGTATTTTCACAAACCACGCATAAATGTCATTATCTCAAAACTACAAACTTTTACATACATGCTGCTGATATATTATTGTAGCAGAGTTTGTGCTAAATACAGTGTAATAAGACTTTAGCCATGACAATGTCACAAGTAACAGAAATAAGCACAAATGTCAGAGCATGTCAGAACACCTCCAGGGCCAGAAAACAGCTCAGACCTCAGAGGGTTAATTTAATATTTTTTAAATATCACTTCATTTTTTCCATCATTGCATATTTATCCATTGAACATTTCGATTTAAGGGGGCAAATATTGTCCCTTAATGAAAAAGATGTGACTGCAGTCTAAGTTTAAGAGAGGGATCACACAGAAGGATGTTAAATGCCTCAAAAGTTCAAGAACTACAGCTCTAGCCTATGAGGCGCGTGGACATGCTTTGTCTCTAGGAGTAAGGGCTTATTCCACCAGGGGGGTTGCATCCTCCACAGGGCTTTGCAAGAGGCGACTCCGTGCAGCAATTATGTTATGGGGCAGGCAGGTCCTCTCTGCACACATTTATCAGATTTCATAGTTTGGATATTCATGGACTCACATGTTCTTGAGTCAACATCCCAAGCTCATGTCTGAGACCTCTCCAGTGTTTCTGTGCACACACTACTCAACCTTGAGGGGTCCAGACACTTCCCAGTGCGACAGCGTTGGTATTCTCATAATTCTATGAGAATTCTATTGGTATAACCGATATTATGTGACAAAACCTTAATGTTTTCCTCTCATGATAATCATTCCAAAAATCATGGCGACAGATGTTGGTAGGTTTATATATATCTCAGCCACCACACTTGCCATTATTTTTAAAAGAAGGAGAAGCCCTTATACTTGTGTCACCGGGTGAAAACCTGGCAAATCCAAAAAATTCCTCATTGGTCCTAAATCTGGCTCTGTTGAGTGTTGGCCATAACGAGCGCCAGCTGAAGTAAATCAGCTGCGCTTCATTGAAGCACGTGCTCAGGAAAAGGAGCATAAAAAGGGAGTGTTTGAGCAGTGTGAGAGATGGGCAGGCAGCAGTGTGTGTTCTGACAGCGGCGGGGAAATAAGAAGGCTGAAGGTTTAATGCCAGATCGGGGTTCTACTGTGAGATTCCCCGAGGCATGCTCATTTAGTGAGTTTTTCCGAGGAAAACACGAACAGCAACGCAATGAAGTAAGTGAGAAGATTATACAGAAGAAAAGGGAGTGACTGGCAGAAGTGAAAGAGGAAACCACTGCAGGATATTGAGTGACTCACCGGGGAAAAGTTAAGTGCACCTTTCTGTTGATTACCTGTTGAGAAAACCACCTTTGAAGATTGACCATTCACCAGTGTGCAACTAACCTTTGTTGCGGGCAGTGTTTGTGATCTTGTTGACAGAACGAAGCGGAGTAACTGGAACAGCTGGGAGGATCGCTGATGTGTTCATGCTGATCTTCTGAAACCATTATTTCTTGAGTCATCCACCCTACAGAGAGAGGAGAAACGAGTCGATTAATCACTGTGGAGATGAAGTGAGTTTGCAGTGTCTGAAAGAGTGAAGTGCACACGTGTGAAGATTTACAAGAGTGATTTATGCACAAGTGTGGTGAGATCAAACGACTGCGTTCTCCTGAAACTTTGAGGGATGAATATTGACTTATGACTGTGAAGATTCCTTCAAATTGATCTGTCTAAAGCTGTGTCCAGGTTCCCACTTGAGGGTACGGTGTGGAGGGAAAGAGCTCAACGTACCCCGAGTACCACACTTCACGAGCACTCTCTCTCACGTCCACGAAAGCCCAGTCTCACGAACTCTCCCAACGACGCCGCTCTGTTACGCACGGAACGAGAGCAAAGGCGGGTAAATTACCACAGTCCTGTCTCACTTGTTATTGCCTGATCCACCGTCACTGTCTGTCCCTCAGAAGAGAGGTGAGAAAGCTGCTGTCATTCGATCGGCTGTTCTATGAACACGTCCACAAGCCGAGTCTGAGCACCGTCACTGTCTGTCCCTCAGAAGAGGTGAGAAAGCTGCTGTCATTCGATCGGCTGCTCTATGAACACGTCCACAAGCCGAGTCTGAGCACCGTCACTGTCTGTCCCTCAGAAGAGGTGAGAAAGCTGCTGTCATTCGATCGGCTGTTCTATGAACACGTCCACAAGCCGAGTCTGAGCACCGTCACTGTCTGTCCCTCAGAAGAGGTGAGGAAGCTGCTGTCATTCGATCGGCTGTTCCATGAACATGTCCACAAGCAGAGTCTGAGCACCGTCACTGTCTGTCCCTCAGAAGAGGTGAGGAAGCTGCTGTCATTCGATCGGCTGTTCTAGGAACACGTCCACAAGCCGAGTCTGAGCACCGTCACTGTCTGTCCCTCAGAAGAGGTGGGGAAGCTGCTGTTCATTCGATCGGCTGTCCTAAGAGCATCTCCACGAGCCGAATACTTACCTGTTCTGTCCGTGGGGAAATCTGAAGGCGAGCAGAAGCCTCTGTCCATCCTACAAGCACATTCTGACGAGTTGAAGGAACGAGAAGAAATTACTGTCTGTCCTGCAAGCACCTTTCTGACGAGTCGAAAAGACGAGAAGAAGCCATTGTCCCACCCACGAGTCAGAGAAGAGGAATATCCCTCCCCCCAGTTCCTCTTCCCAAACCGGGGTCCAGCCACGAACATTCTCAACACTGTTTTTATTCTTTTAAATTAATAAAAACGTACCTTTAGAAGTCATTCTGTTGTCCGCCTCTTGGTGTCCTCTGGTGTCTGCTCCTCCGGAGTGTGGTAATTGTCCCTCGGCCCTAACATCGGTTACATAACTTTTGGCGTAAGTCGGCAGGATTACCACTCGGAGTTGAGCGGCCAGAGGACCCAGGATGGCGGACGAAGATTTGCCAGCTGCCCGACAACCAATGGCATCTATGTTTATGGGAGTCCCGTGGGCCCAGAAGTATGGTGGGTCTGGCTCAGAGTTAAGTTTAACGGACTGGAGAGCGCAAGTAGAATACTTGGCCGGACTGCAAGGGCTCCGCGAAGCCCAGAAGATACAATTCGTATTGAATTCGCTTGAGGGGGAGGCGAAGAGGGAAGTCCGAGCAGCGCCGGAAGCCGTCCGAGCCACCACACAGGCCATATTTGAATTCTTGTCCGGGCAGTATGGTGATTCCACTCCAGTGGCAGTGCTACGAACACAGTTCTTTAACTGTAAGCAGGGACCTGGACAGACCCTACGAGCATTCGCTTTGCGATTACGAGAACAGTTCTCTAGACTGAAGAGTCGAGAGCATCATGGACTGGGTGAGGAAGAGACGCTACTCAGAGATCAGTTCCTCTTGGGGTTACGAGAAGGTCCAATACGACAGAGTCTGAGACTGCAGCTTCGAAGGGATGCCGCCTTGACATTCGAAGATTTACGTAAGGAGGCCCTAGCCCTGGAACAGGATCACCAACAGACCGTGGAGACACCGGTGTGTATGGCTGCAAGTGGAACGAGTGCCTCAACACAGCCCGAACCGACAGACTGGAAGCAAGCCCTACGTGCAGAGCTGATGAAAGACGTCCGAGAAATCCATTCTTGGGGAACTCCGCCGTGGGCGGCCAGAGCCCTTGCCTTTACCTCGGGAACGGTCGTATTCTGACGGAGGGAGGGATCCGGGAAGACGCACCAGCCGCCCGTTCAGTTCCAGGTTCCAGTGGGATGAACAGGGGCGCCCGATCTGTAACACCTGCGGGGAGTCAGGACATTATAGCCGCCAATGCGGCTCCCGACGGAACTCGCAGGGGGGGTTTTTAGAACGACCGGCCACTGTGGGTCAAGTGGTCGGGACCCCCCGGGTGGACCCTTGCGTTAATCCAGCCCCACGAGATGGCCTGGTGGGACATTGCCCCCTCGTGGAGATCAAAATCAATGGTGTTACTGTTCGGTGCCTGGTAGACACAGGATCCCAGGTTACCATGCTTGCTGAGAGTCTGTCCAAAGATCTGTTCGATGCTCATCACTTACCTGAAGCTGAAGTCCCCTGGCTCACCCTGCGAGGAGCAAATGGCCTGAACATCCCCTACATCGGGTATCAGGTTACCAACTTCGAGATCCATGGCACCACGATCCCACAAAAGGGAGTCGTGATTGTGCGAGACTCCTGTCTGGGGGAACATCGAGCCCTGTTGGGGATGAATGTGATCATGGACTGTTGGGAAGAGCTGTTTCGGGCTGGTCCTCTCCGTTACACCTCCACAGCCGAGAAGAACGAGTGGGAGCGTGTTGTGACCGACTGTCGGCGAGTGCAGGTCGCAAGCTCCCAACGAGATCGGGAAGACGTTGGTCGGGTAGCCTGTCGCTATGCTGTCTCTGTCCCTGCCCGGAGCGAGGCTGTGGTCTGGGTTCGGCTTCCAGAGCGGGCCTATGGCCCCGAAGATTGCATCCTTGTTGAGCCCCACTGGGAGTGCCAGACTATTGAAGTCGCTCGGGGGTTAACAGTAGCCCGTCGGGGCCGAATTGCAGTCAAAGTGAGGAACATGAATACTTACCCTGTTCACCTCTACCGGCACCAACGACTGACCCGTATCACGCCAGTAAGTCCCCATCAGGTGAGGGAGGAGCAGGAGGTCCGCTTCTGCCAGGTGAGCGCAACAGTGGTTGAAGTCGGTTTGGCAAGGGAAGAGTCTTGTCCTGGTCCCGCTACACGAGGCATGCCGATCCACCTACTGAGTGAGTCCCTGCAGGGGGAGGGCCTATTAGAGGAACAAACCCGCCGACTTCAGAGTCTACTGGCCAAGTGGCAACACGTCTTTTCCACCCATGATGAGGACTATGGGTGCACCGATATAGTCAAACACGCTATACCTACCGGAGACGCTCCACCCAGTCGAGAGCGGTACCGTCCGGTACCCCCGACTTTATATACAGAAGTCCGTGCCTTACTAAAAGGAATGTTGGGACGTGGAGTAATTCGAGAGAGCAGCAGTCCATGGGCCGCCCCAATTGTCCTAGTCCGTAAGAAGACGGGCTCTTGGAGATTTTGCGTAGACTATCGCAAACTGAACTTGGTGACGAAGAAGGATGCCTTCCCCCTGCCCCGGATCGAGGATTCCCTTACGGGGCTGACCAACGCCAGCTGGTATTCCACCTTGGACTTGGCGAGTGGCTACTGGCAGGTGAGAGTGGAGGAACAAGACCGCGAGAAGACTGCCTTTACCACCCCCTTTGGCCTGTTTGAATGGGATCGTATGCCCTTCGGCCTCTGCAACGCCCCTGCGACCTTCCAGAGGCTTATGCAGCGATGCCTGGGAGGGCAGCTGATGGACTCTACCCTGGTCTATCTGGACGATGTGATCGTCTACTCCCCCGACTTCAATTCCCACTTGTCACATCTGGAGCAAGTCTTCCGGGCGATGGAGCGGTATGGGCTGAAGCTCCAGCCAGGGAAATGCCAGCTCCTCAAAAAGGAGGTTCAGTTCCTGGGGCACCGAGTGAGCGCTGCAGGGGTGTCCGTCGATCCAGAGAAGGTGTCCGCGGTGCAGGGTTGGGTCCCACCGAAAACCATGAGGCAGGTGCGATCCTTTCTGGGATTCGTCGGCTACTACAGGCGCTTCATAAAAGACTTCTCAAAAATTGCAAAACCCCTGAATCAGCTGTTGGCCGGGGCTGGTGTGTCACGGAGCCGGAGTTCCCCCACCATCACCTGGAGTCCGGAGTGTGAGACCGCCTTCCACCGACTTAAGCAGGAGTTGTTACAGGCCCCCATTCTGGCTTATGCCGATTTCACCCAGCCTTTCATCCTCTACACCGACGCTAGCAACAGCGGATTGGGAGCCGTACTGGCCCAACGACAAGACGGAGCGGAAAGGGTCATTGCCTACGCCAGTCGGAGCCTCCACCCTGCTGAACGGAACGATGCCAATTACAGCTCTTTCAAAATCGAGCTGCTGGCCCTGAAGTGGGCTTTATGTGAGAAGTTTAAGGATTACCTGTGGGGAGCCGAAGTACTGGTGGTAACCGACAACAGTCCACTGGTGCACCTCCAAACCGCGAAGCTAGGGGCGGTGGAGCAGCGGTGGGTGGCCCAGCTCGCCAACTTCAACTATCGGCTACAATATCGACCAGGCCGAGAGCACATAAATGCCGATGTCCTGTCCCGATTACCACCAGCTAGAGAAGGGGGAACTCCAGGGCCAGAACCAGAAGAAGGGCTGATGGTGGGAGTAGTGGAAGCACCTGGAACACGAGCGGAGGGAGTACCAGTAAGTTGGGGGTGGGACCCCTGTCGATGGAGGGAACGGCAAGAGCAGGATGCAGGGTTGGCTACCCTACGTACCTACCTGGAGCGGAACAAACTCCCTGAGGTGGAAGAACGACGGGAACATCCAGGGAGAGTAAGGAAGCTTCTGGGGCAGTGGAAAAGATTGAAGTTGCGAGATGGTGTGATCTGCAGGTCCGTTCTGGACTCCAGGACCCACGAGCTGGTGTCCCAAGTGGTGGTGCCCGAAGCCCAAATCCAGCCGTTGCTCCAGGCCTATCATGACCAGCTAGGACATCAGGGCCAAGAACGGACGGTGTCACTACTGCGCCGGCACTTCTTTTGGAGTGGGATGGAAGAGTCGGTGGGGAGGTATGTACAAGGATGCCCCCGTTGTACGCTGTTCAAGTCCCGGCGAGACGTGAGGGCCCCCATGGTCCCAGTAAGACCTAGAGCCCCGTTGCATATGGTGGCTATGGATTTTCTGACCTTAAGTCGCCCTACCGATCGCTACCAGAACATCTTGGTAGTCACCGATTTATTCACCAAATATGCCTGGGCCATACCAACTTTAGACCAGACCGCCACCACCACTGCCAGTGCTCTATGGAGACACGTCTTCCAGCCCTTTGGATGCCCTGAGACGCTCCATTCCGACCAAGGGCCGAACTTTGAGTCCCGTGTCGTCCAGGAGCTATGCAATCTGTACGGATGCCGGAAGACCCGCACCACGCCTTATCACCCACAGGGGAACGGGGGGTGTGAACGTTTTAATCAGACGCTCCTGAGCCTGTTAGGGACATTGGACGCGGACCACCAAGGGTACTGGACGGACAGTCTACCGGCCCTGCTACAGGCCTACAATAATAGCATCCACAGCACAACGGGGTATGCCCCTACTTACCTGATGTTTGGGAGACATGTACGTCTGCCCACGGATCTGCTGTTAGGGACGGCTCCAGCTGAGGCCCCCGCCACCACCACCGAATGGGTACACCGACACCACCGCCAACTCCACTCTGCCTACGACAAGGTATCCAAACATCTCGATGTCGCAGCCAAGAAAAACAAGCGCTTGTACGACCGCACTGCCCGAGAGGCCCCTTTGTTGCCCGGAGAACGGGTGCTGGTACGGGATAACCGGCGCCAAGGGAAGGGGAAACTTAGCGACCGGTGGGAGACCACCCCCTACGTAGTGGAGCAACGGCAGAGGCCTGACCAGCCCGTGTACACCATCCGTCCCGAGGGTAAGCCCGGCCCCGTTAGAGTCCTGCACCGAAACTTGCTGCGCCCCTGTCCAAATTACCCGAGACAAGAGCCAGAGGCGCTAGCGCCTGTGGCCCCTGCACCACCTTGGGTGGGCTGGGCTATGATCCGTAGAGCCCCCACTCCAGAGCCAAGAGAGGAAGAACCCGCTGCCCCAGCTCGACGCTCCCAACGGGAGACCCGAGGAGTACCCCCTGCAAGATACGGAGAATGGGAGTCTGTGCCCCGTTCTCGGGACTAGAACGGATCCGGTGGGGGAGGGTGTCACCGGGTGAAAACCTGGCAAATCCAAAAAATTCCTCATTGGTCCTAAATCTGGCTCTGTTGAGTGTTGGCCATAACGAGCGCCAGCTGAAGTAAATCAGCTGCGCTTCATTGAAGCACGTGCTCAGGAAAAGGAGCATAAAAAGGGAGTGTTTGAGCAGTGTGAGAGATGGGCAGGCAGCAGTGTGTGTTCTGACAGCGGCGGGGAAATAAGAAGGCTGAAGGTTTAATGCCAGATCGGGGTTCTACTGTGAGATTCCCCGAGGCATGCTCATTTAGTGAGTTTTTCCGAGGAAAACACGAACAGCAACGCAATGAAGTAAGTGAGAAGATTATACAGAAGAAAAGGGAGTGACTGGCAGAAGTGAAAGAGGAAACCACTGCAGGATATTGAGTGACTCACCGGAGAAAAGTTAAGTGCACCTTTCTGTTGATTACCTGTTGAGAAAACCACCTTTGAAGATTGACCATTCACCAGTGTGCAACTAACCTTTGTTGCGGGCAGTGTGTGTGATCTTGTTGACAGAACGAATCGGAGTAACTGGAACAGCTGGGAGGATCGCTGATGTGTTCATGCTGATCTTCTGAAACCATTATTTCTTGAGTCATCCACCCTACAGAGAGAGGAGAAACGAGTCGATTAATCACTGTGGAGATGAAGTGAGTTTGCAGTGTCTGAAAGAGTGAAGTGCACACGTGTGAAGATTTACAAGAGTGATTTATGCACAAGTGTGGTGAGATCAAACGACTGCGTTCTCCTGAAACTTTGAGGGATGAATATTGACTTATGACTGTGAAGATTCCTTCAAATTGATCTGTCTAAAGCTGTGTCCAGGTTCCCACTTGAGGGTACAGTGTGGAGGGAAAGAGCTCAACGTACCCCGAGTACCACACTTCACGAGCACTCTCTCTCACGTCCACGAAAGCCCAGTCTCACGAACTCTCCCAACGACGCCGCTCTGTTACGCACGGAACGAGAGCAAAGGCGGGTAAATTACCACAGTCCTGTCTCACTTGTTATTGCCTGATCCACCGTCACTGTCTGTTCCTCAGAAGAGAGGTGAGAAAGCTGCTGTCATTCGATCGGCTGTTCTATGAACACGTCCACAAGCCGAGTCTGAGCACCGTCACTGTCTGTCCCTCAGAAGAGGTGAGAAAGCTGCTGTCATTCGATCGGCTGTTCTATGAACACGTCCACAAGCCGAGTCTGAGCACCGTCACTGTCTGTCCCTCAGAAGAGGTGAGGAAGCTGCTGTCATTCGATCGGCTGTTCTATGAACACGTCCACAAGCCGAGTCTGAGCACCGTCACTGTCTGTCCCTCAGAAGAGGTGAGGAAGCTGCTGTCATTCGATCGGCTGTTCCATGAACATGTCCACAAGCAGAGTCTGAGCACCGTCACTGTCTGTCCCTCAGAAGAGGTGAGGAAGCTGCTGTCATTCGATCGGCTGTTCTAGGAACACGTCCACAAGCCGAGTCTGAGCACCGTCACTGTCTGTCCCTCAGAAGAGGTGGGGAAGCTGCTGTTCATTCGATCGGCTGTCCTAAGAGCATCTCCACGAGCCGAATACTTACCTGTTCTGTCCGTGGGGAAATCTGAAGGCGAGCAGAAGCCTCTGTCCATCCTACAAGCACATTCTGACGAGTTGAAGGAACGAGAAGAAATTACTGTCTGTCCTGCAAGCACCTTTCTGACGAGTCGAAAAGACGAGAAGAAGCCATTGTCCCACCCACGAGTCAGAGAAGAGGAATATCCCTCCCCCCAGTTCCTCTTCCCAAACCGGGGTCCAGCCACGAACATTCTCAACACTGTTTTTATTCTTTTAAATTAATAAAAACGTACCTTTAGAAGTCATTCTGTTGTCCGCCTCTTGGTGTCCTCTGGTGTCTGCTCCTCCGGAGTGTGGTAATTGTCCCTCGGCCCTAACATCGGTTACACTTGGGAGCGGCTCTATTAGGTGTTTCTCCCTCATATCTGCTTCAAGATCTTGATTGTGGCATTTCTTTGTGGTTTAGAATCCAGTACTGTGATTCTTTTGTCTTTTATGAATTTTTATGATTCTTTTGTCTTTTATGAAAGACGAGAACTCTCTCGTCTTTTGTCGAAACACACCACGTCATCTTTAAAGAACGATCGACTGTTACATACGTCAGGTGACTGATTCCTTTTTCGAATTGCCTGAAAAACCACCTCAGGCGAGCGTGAAAACTTTTTTACAAAAGTTTCCATTGGGTGTATTTTCAATTTTCAATTTCAGTTTTCCCAATTTGAAGGGTAATGAAAATGCGGCTAGTGAATGTGTAGTTGCTGATCCAGTGAAAATCTCCTTTTTACATTTTTTTTTGTGATCTCAAATTAAATACGTTCACAGTAATATTATGCTCACATTATTAGAGCATTATAAATATTAGTAAATAAATGTAAATGACAGTAGGTCCATTTAAAGCAGCTGTTTTCTGAAATTTTTATTTAGTGCATCATATTTTTACAGTAACACTCTAGATTAAAATAAATAACTGTACAATTAACAGTAAATTACTGGCTACAGTGTTATTTTACCATTAATTTGCAGGACAATGTTTTACAGTTTACATTATATGCATATTTATTAATTTCACATTTCATTTAATAAAATCTTTTACTATTGCAATAAGTGAACAAAATTCACATTCGAATGAACAACAAAAAGAAGTCCAACCTATAAAGTAATTTGCTTATGCAAATAAACGATTGACTATCAATGGAATAATGTAAAGTGAGTCAAAATGTCCATTATTCATTTTTTTTTTTTATCTAATAAAAAAAGGCCAAATTCTGCCAAATCCAATTCTCCAAATCCGGGAGTTTAGAAGGGTGGAAAAGAATAATTAATATTTTAAACTAGGGAGTTGAAACTTGCAATATGCTTTTTTTTTATTCTAGAGTAACCTCTTATATCTGTGTCTGTGTATATCTGACAAGAAATGTAGAAGAATGAATGTTTAAACATGAAATTCTCTTTCACTGTGTGCTTGGACATTATATTCTGCTGTGTTACCGAATGTCTTACAGGGTGGGGGTCTGATGCTCAAGTCTGCAGTGATGTTGAATATGATGAAGCTAAAAATGATCTTTTTGAAAAATTTGGCTTGGGCAACAATGACTCTCAGCCCTTGATACTCAAAAGAAATGGCTCGCAGATTTTGGTGGAACTGTATGTGACCTCCATCATAAAGGTGGTATGTGTCCAGCTTGATATATCTTCTCATTCAAGTCATTATGGGATGTCAAGCAGTTGTAATATCATCTTTCAACATATCTTATTTCTACAGGATGAAAAAGCCCAGAGTCTCTCGACACAGGTCAAATTGATAACAGTAAGCGTTTTAAAAAAACGATGTCATTCTTATTTCACAAAGTTTTACTTAATTTACATAATTTTGTGACATGATCAGAGGTTTTATTTGATCTTCAAGCATACAGTATCTGTCTTATAATCACTCTGACCTTTTCTATAACTATAACTTTTCTAGGCTTGGCCAATTTGGGATTTGCTGTGGGATCAAAATACATTTTGTGGAATTAAAGCATTTGTTGCCCCCAAAAATAAGTTTTGGACTCCAGACATTGGTATAATGGAAAGGTATAAAAATTACTTCTGTCAGAAACTTTAATTTTGGTTGTTTTTGCCTTTTAGTGATAGATCAGAAAGGTTACAAAATGATGGCCAGAATAAGAGTACTGGGATGACAAAACAGAAATTTTGTCAAATCAGATCTTTAGGATTAATTGTTCACATTCTCATTTTGTAATCTATATCTGTTTAATCAGACAGTGATCATGATCAGCTCTTGTCTGTCATAATACAAAAGCTGAAGATACTTTATACACGGAAAATAAATGAGACACATTCACAGACTAATATTCAATGGATATTTCTGTTAACCTGACAGATGGCACTAAATAGCAACTCTGAAGCTTTGTTAAAGTTAATGAGATAATTAAGTGATTTATTGAATGATGAATGACTATTAGTGAAGACACATGATGATAACAAGAAGAATCACTGAAGGAAATGTTCACCATTATGGTGATCAGTGTTTGATTTAGTTGGGCCCTTGACACTTGACTTCATAATGTTCTTTCCTGACAGCTTTAACTGTGTGTTTATAAAACACTTTTGTTATGGCAAAGAAAGCATTGAGATGTGGTTTCTGGGTGTTGATTATATTTTAATAGTGACATAATCATCGTATAGTGATCTAATCATTCCGACAGCAATTTCTGATTATTTGGGAGATGTATTAATTTAACAATATTGGTTACAGGCAACACTGTGACATTATGTCATCAGATTCTGCATACAAATATGTGTTAACTACTTCAAGGTGTTTTAACTACTACAAATCAGCATGTGAATCTCAACAACGGTGACATAAAGCATATTCAGATAAACAGATCAGGGGTCCGTTCTTCGTATGTCGCTTATTACATCCCAGATCAAATGACACATCCAAGATGACATCATAGTGCTAATGATGATCTGGCTAATTAAGTTCTTCAAACACACCTGTTGTTTATTATTCGTATCGCTGGATTGAGTTATCTGAGATAACTCAAGAGATAGTTCATGCGGTGGTTTAAAAGGGGATATGTATCAATAGCAGAAACATTGATCGGCAACGCTGCTATTGAGGAAACCACTGGAGTTCCGAGCATCACTTTGAGCACAGAGTAAGTCATGATCTACTGTTTTAATGTTACAACAAATTCACAACTTGTTTGACACAAACGGTGACAACTTGACTGCTGTTAGGCCTAGAGAATATTTCACAGATAATTAGCATCAGTTTTTCATGAGTGTCTGTAACTTAACCAACAGCTCAGAACAAATAGTCTAGGGCTAGTCATGTTTTCCTTATCACACAATGACTGACATATTGTCACATTATAAATATATCTCTCTCTCCACACACACACACACACACACACACACGAAAAATTCCATAAAACATTACCGTCTAAACTTCTGTTGAATCTCAATAACTTTTGTAGATGTATGACAGAAATAAAGTCAAACTGGTAATAATAAGTGCAATAATGTGTAATGGCTCAAAGTCAGTTGTAGTTCTTGTGTTTCTCTTTTTTCTGTTCTTGTTGTTTCTCTTTACTTCAATGATTCTGCTTATTAACATTGGGTGTCACCACTAATGGCCAATCATCACTTAATTAATCACTTAATTATCTCATTAACTTCAACACTGCTTCAGTGTTAATTTTTAACACCCTGTAGTTGGACATATATGTACACTGAGGAGTGTTAATTTAACACTGGGGATTTTGCTGTGTGGCTGTACCTCACAGGCATCAAAGAAAGAGAGAGAGTGATCCTGTTTGAAGCTATATGCCCCCAAGGCAATTAATCATTCATTGTGTATCTTTGGATTATGTTGTGTTGTAAATAAATCCAAACAATCAAAAAGCCATTTTAAACTCTCCTCAGTCTTTGTTCTAGTTCCCTCACAGTCCCACCTGATAGGGTCATTATGGGAGGGTCTTTGTCTTCCAAGGTGTGAAACACATCAATATTCAGATAGTCTGTTTCATGATGATTATAAATCCATCAACAGGTAAACATCATCACCTGATCTCATTTCACTTTAGCTTTCTTTGCTGCTGCAAATGTGTTTGACAAACACACTGTCACAGCGGCCAAAAAAGACAAAAGACAAAAGATAGAATAAGAGTTAAGAGCCCAACTAATGGAAACACTAATCACTGTTATGGTGACTTCAAATGAAACACAGAGTTAAACCTCTGTTCATTCTCAATAACAACTTCTGTAGACGTCTGACAGAAATAAAGTCAGTCTGGTTAGTAATAAGTGAAGCTGGTAATGCTGTTTGTGGAGTTGTTTAATCCTCCTCTGCTGAGATCTTCACAGATTTAATGTCTTCTTTTCTCTTCAGTTGATTTCATCTAAAGCTGTGGCTGAAATTACTCCATATTTAATATACACAGATTTTTTGGCTACGATAAGGTCCAGTTCTGGTTTATTTCTTTGCTCTTGGCTGACATGTGGCATTGCTATGCAGAGGTGTAAAGTCCAGGTTCAGAAAGTAAAAGTCCTCCTCAGTATTTTGTTCCAATCACCTGGATTTGCTAATTCAGCAGGAGAGAGAACTAATTAGTGAAATCAGCTGACTGAGTTTATGGGTGGAATAAACATATGGCAGGACTTCTACTCTTTGACCCCTGGATAACCCACCTCTGAACATAAATAAGCACAAATGTCAGAGCATATCAGAACACCTAGAGGGCCCAGAAAACCCCTCAGACCCCAGAGGGTTAAACTATAGGGAGTTGAAACTTGCAATATGTTTTTTTTATTCTAGAGTAACCTGTTATATCTATAAATGTGTACAAAAAGAACATTTGGACGACCACCTAAGAGCAATAGTCTAATAGTCACACACACACACACACACACACACACACACACACACACACACACACACACACACACACACACACACACACACACATGCACATGCAGAAAATTGAATAAATACATTGTATTTGGTATATGAGCAATTATTAATAACAACAACAAAAACACTAATAATAATATTTTTTAATGAACCACCCCCGGGGGTGGGGGCCTTGAGAGCCCTGCAGATGTACTTTATAAAAATAAATAAAACATCTCCAGTTAACTAGCCAGGCATACATTTTGTTTGTTTGTCAAATAAGAGGCGTTCTAGTGCTGAAATGTGTTTTTTTTTAAATCAAGCTGCTGAGCGCTCGTTGCCGCTGCTATCAGTGCCGCGGATACAGTGTATATTGTGGCTCACGTAGTCTTCATTTGACGCTTCAATCTAACGCCGTTGCGTTTTGACTACAATTTAAAATACAATTAAAATAAAATCAGTTATTTTCCGTAAAATTTGGATTTATTTCCTGTAGATAATGTGGTTTTCGACCTTTTTGCCCCCAAGGGGCAGCCTGTGCGTCATTCTAGGACAGTGGTTCCCAAACCTGCTCCTGAAGGACCCCCAACACTGCACGTTTTCTTTGTCTCCCTAATCAAACACACCTGATTCAACTCATCAGCTCATTAGAAGAAACTCTAGGACAGGGATGGGCAAATGCTGTCCTGCCAACCATCAAAACAATGTTAAATCAATGTTAATGTGTCAATGTTAACTGTATTGAATCAACATATCTTTTGCTCCAGCAATTAATGTTGATTTTTCTTTTAATTTCATCCATAAATCAATGGTAATGGCGTTGAGTCAATGTTACAATGTGATGTTGGTTCAACATCTTGTTTGCAATCTCAGAAAATGAAACACAACAACTATAACTGACTTAATGGACAAGTTTGGTATTTTACACTTAAAGCCCTGTTTTCAGATCGTTTCTGATGAAATGCAATGGTTAAGATTGAAATTTGGACAAATGCTGCCGGCCCGAGAATTTTCGGTTTCTGTGGTCGATTTTTGTGTGAGCATATCAGTGAACACCCCTGACCACTCTGTGAGTTTCACGTCTTTGTAAACGAAAGTTTAATGCGTTTTAGGAAGGATTGTTCCAGTGCACATATGCAGCCATTGTGGAGGTGGGGGGGGTGCTACCACAGAAACCGAAAATTCTCGGGACAGCAGCATTTGTCCAAATTTCAATCTTAACCATTGTATTTCATCAAAATCGATCTGAAAATAGGGCTTTAAGTGTAAAATACCGAACTTGTCCTTTAAAGCCACACAGCCTAAAACTGCAAATAAAAGACAATAAATCTCTCAAGATCTCAGCAGAACTTATTTTTGACAATTAACAGAGGTTTAGATGTTGATGTTTTATTGAAAATGTTTGGTTTCCATTATGGTGATCGTTTCCTTAAGTTGGACAGTTTGACTCTTGGCTTTTATGTGATCTTTGCAATGGTGTGTACTGAAACACATAATTTATTGCAAAGAAAGCCAGAAACAAAGGTAATCAGTTGAAATAATTATCAGCATTATATTTCACTAATTTTACCACAGACCAAAAGTGATAATTTGTTATTAAAAAGTTATATTCGCAAAAATACTTTCTTGCCACAGATCAGACATTCTGAATTTTGATTTTTAAAATACATTAAAGGGAAAATATTTTTAGATACACATCCGGAAATCAAGAATCAGCATATGAATCTCAACAATGGTGACATGCTTCATGCTGCAATGCAGGTTGGGAGCCACCATAGTATAAAACCAGCATGCATTGGCATGAAGCATGTCACCATTGTTGAGATTTGTATACTGATTCTTGATGTCTGTGTGTCAAAAAAAAAAGAAAATTCCTACTATGTGTTTAAAAATCTAAATTCTGAACATTTGTTCTGTTGCAAGGAAGCAACTTTTGTTGATGCGGAAAATAAGTAAACTATTATATTTCTAATTATGCTGAAAAATGTATCACCTGATTATCTTTGTTTCTGTTTTTTTGTTTTTTTTTTTGCAACAAATTATGTTTTGGTAAACACTTTTACAAAGACCAGAAACTCTCATAAAAGCCAAGAGTCAAACTATCCAACTAAAGCAAACACTGATCACAACAATGGTGACCAAACATTTTAAAATATCAACTACTAAACCTCTGTTAATTCTCAAAAAAAAAAAAAAAAAAAAACTTCTGCTGAGATCTTTGGAGATTTATTGTCTTCTTTTATTTGCAGTTGATTTCAGGCTGTGTGGCTTTAAGTCAGTTATAGTTGTTGTTGATGTTGATAGTTGAACATTGACACATTAACATTATTTTGATGGTTGCTGTCTATCTGGGACCCTAATCAAACACACCTGAACCAGCTAATCAATGTCTTCAGGATTACTAGAAAGATACAGACAGGAGAGTTTCTCAGGGTTGGAGCTGAACTCTGCAGGACAGTGGCCCTCCAGGACCGCAGTTGCCCATCCCTGTCCTAGAGTTTCTTCTAATGAGCTGATGAGTTGAATCAGGTGTGTTAATCAGGTGTGTTTGATTAGGGAGACAAAGAAAACATGCAGTGTTGGTGGTCCTTCAGGAGCAGGTTTGGAAAACACTGCTAAAGACTGAACACATAATACACATGTGCATGACGTCATCGTCTTCAGAAGTTCATGTTTTTGTTGTTGTTTACAAGGAGACCGTTTTCAAAAACTTGCACTTTGAAATTTGTTTTCAAAAGTTTGCGTTTTTAGGCACCCAAAACGCTGTTGTAGTGTAAACGAAAGGCCAAAATGCATAAAAAGGTTTACGTTTTTACTTGAAAATGGTGTCGTGTAACCATTTATTATTTATTACCATCTTCATCACCATCACCACCACCACTCCTCACTACCATCATACTGCCAACATTGTATTAGTCAATTTTAATTTTTATTTCTATCTTTTCTCCTATGTAACAATTACAATTGTCATCACTCTCTAGATAAATCAATTTTTAGATAGTAAGATAATATAATAAGATAATATATTATAATATATTATAATATAAGATAACCCTCCTCCCACATCTCTTCAGTCCCTATTTTCTACTATACTACATACATATATATATATATATATATATATATATATATATATATATATATATATATATATATATATATTTTTTTTTTTGTATGTTATGTGTAGTGTCTAAGGTGCATTAAAAGAAGGGGTACAGTGTGAGAGTGTCTCAACTTGGGACAGAGATGCTGTCCTATGGAAACCACTTCTCACCTGTCTTGCCTGCCTGAGTGTTTATGAGGTTTTTCCAATGCATATATATATATATACATATATATACACACATACATATACATATATATACACACACACATATATACATATATACACATACATATACATATATATATATATATATATATATATATACACATACATACACACACATCCAAATGGTTACTTTGCTTACGCATACACACACACACACACACACACACACACACACACACACACACACACACACACACACACACACACACACACACACACACACACACACACACACACACACACACACACACACACACACACAAACACCTATACATTTACACACTTTTATTTCACTTCTGGAATTATGGAATTACTAAATTGTTCGTTACTGCACTATTTTGGTCTGTATGTCTGTCTGTTAAATAATAAAAAAAAAAAATAAAAAAAAAAAATAAAAAAAATGGTGTCGTGTAAACAGACCCTTAGGCTGAGGTTGAAGTTGTAGTTCTTGTGTTTCTATTTCCTTCAGTGATTCTGCTTGTTAACAGCAGGTGTTCATCACTAATGCTCAATGTTTATTAATGAATCACTTTCTCATTAATTATTTATATAATTAATTTATTAATTAATTAACTTTAACAATGATTCAGAGTTACTTTAACACTCTTTAGAGGGGGACCATATTTACTCTGAGCAGTGTTGATTTAACACTGGGGATTTTGCTGTGTGTTATTTGGTAATTAGTGTCCTTTTCGAGTCTTCAAGTGTCCTTTTTGTAACCTTGAAAAAAGCTTGCAGAAAATACAGTTTTGTGAGAATCATCCTTCAAACCAATACTTTATTTAGCTGGATATAGCAAATGATGACAAAAAATATATATACAGTCCTCTTTGAATGTTTAAAAATGACAAACACTTGTTATCTTGCTTACTACACTCTACTGAGGAAATAGAGCTTAAAAAATAAACATGACTTACAGTTGAAAGCGCAGCCGTCACCATTTTTCAAATAAATTAGGCCTACATATTGGAAGCTTCTGTGACGTATGTGGCAGACTAAAGTGTGCAGCCTTCAAAATGAGACACAGCTCTTGGTTAGCTGGTTAATCAGTATCTGCAAGTTACTTTTGATTTGAATACCTGCTGTCTTTAATCACCATGTCTTTATTAATCAGTGTTAATTTATATTTTATCCATTTAGCATCAAGACTGATTTTGGAACAAAGGAGTCTCCAAATTTGATGTTATTCTCTCACGGCTATATAGTCTCAGTTGACTTTTTATCTCTGACCACGGCCTGTAAGATGGATCTCTACCTGTTTCCCTTCGACATCCAAAGATGCAATATAACATTTCAGTCTACAGTATATTCAAGTACATCTGAAACACATGAATCAGTTTTGACAAACAAACATAAGATAACATGGTTTATTCTTCCAAACTATTTGACTGTAATATGAAATACAATTTTAATGTCTGTTCCCACAGAGCGGGAGATTACAGTTGAACCAATAACTAATGTAAGTTGGATCACCTATTCATCACAGGAGCTCTTTGAGGCCCAGGGAGAGTGGGAGCTCCTCAATATAAGTTACTCCAAAGCTACCATCACTAAGTGGCTTGAATTCGATCAGCTGATATATCAGGTAAAGAGCACAGGGTATGAAGTGCAAGCCAATATTAAATGTATAAAAAATAAATTAAAAAAAGAACAATTAGTTGATGAATTTGTGAAAAATATGCACCAAAATGACATACAATTTACAAAATACAATTTGTAAATTTTCATTTTAACCTTTAAAAAGGCAATTCATTTTTTTTCCAAAAGATTAGGGCTCAAGTAATAAAATTACATTTTTTGATGACCAAAGTGTGAAAATTTAATATAATATAATATAATATAATATAATATAATATAATATAAAATAATATACAGTATTGTATCCATTATTTTACTATTTAATGTTCAAAGTCAACATGTAAATGTAGGTTTTGCTTATAAGTATTACTAGGTGGAAAGTAACAAATTACATGTAGAATTAATAAGTAAAATTACAATTTAAAAAAACTACTTTAAAAAGTAGAATAACTCCAAAAAAACGACTTGATTACAGTAACATACAGTATTAATTACATTTGTAACTGTAATTAAGTCGTGTGTGTGTGTGTGTGTGTGTGTGTGTGTGTGTGTGTGTGTGTGTGTGTGTGTGTGTGTGTGTGTGTGTGTGTGTGTGTGTGTGTGTGTGTGTGTGTGTGTGTGTGTACTTCTACTTTTAGTACTTCTAGTTTTTTAAATCTGTAAATTTACTTCCCAGATAGCAACATTGTTTGGCCCAGATCCGGCCCACATCTGGCACTTGTGGAATGATGATCAGGCCCTCATGCAGAGTGGAATGACGGCACTTGGGCGGCTCACTCCTGTTTGCCAGATCTGGGCCACAAGCAGGCCATAGCAATGCCACATGTCATCTCAGCCTTAATAAGTCTGTTAACAAGCAGAATCACTGAAGAAAAGAAGAGAAGAAACAGAAGAACTACAACTGACTTCAGACACAGCCTTAGATGAAATCAACTGAAGAGAAAAGAAGACATTAAATCTGTGAAGATCTCAGCAGAGGAGGATTAAACAACTCCACAAACAGCTTCACTTATTACTAACCAGACTGACTTTATTTCTGTCAGACTTCTACGAAAGTTCTTTTTGGGAATTAACGTTTCATTTGAAGTCACCATAACAGTGATTAGTGTTTCCATTAGTTAGGCTCTTTACTATTATTTGCCCTTATGTATATTTTGTCTGCTGTGATAGTGTGTGTAGGACAAGCACTTTTGCAATAGCAAAGAAAGCTAAAGTGAAATGAAATCAGGTCACCTTTGTTGGATATCTGTTGATGGTTTTATAATCATCATGAAGTAGTTTGAATCATTGTCAATTGTATGAACAAGTCACTTTTACAATTCACTTTCAACAATTCAGGTGTGCAATTATTACATTTAACCTCCATTACAATGATGTCTTGTTGCAATAGATCCACCAATACTACAGCAATAATTTAGAGGATTTTAATGAACATGAGCATACAAATTTAATCTCCTAAAACACACACAGATATCAACAATCAGCGTATGAATCTCAGCAATGTCTGTGTGTCACCATAACACTATAAACTATTTTTATACACTCATGATTGTTAAAATCTGATTGCTGCAGTGATCATGTCATAAATGTATTAATAGTTCAATAAAATTGTTAGATCTGGTTAGGTTCAAAAGACATCTGTAAATCAGGTTATTTTGTGATGATTATAAACGCATCAACAGGTAACCATCATCACCTGATCACGCTTCACTTTAGCTTCCTTTGCTGCTTCAAACGTGTTTAACAAACACACTGTTAAAGCAGCCAAAAAATTACGAAAGATATAATAAAAGTTAAGATCCCAACTAATGGAAACACTAATCACTGTTATGGTGACTTCAAATTAAACATATTAGAGTTAAACCTCTGTTAATTCTCAATATTAACTTTTGTAGCCGTCTGACAGAAATAAAGTCAGTCTGGTTAGTAATAAGTGAAGCTGGTAATGCTGTTTGTGGAGTTGTTTAATCCTCCTCTGCTGAGATCTTCGCAGATTTAATGTCTTCTTTACTCTTCAGTTGATTTCATCTAAGTATTATATCTTTGTCTGAAGTCAGTTGTAGTTCTTGTGTTTCTGCTCGTCTCTTTTTTCTGTTCTCTTCATTCCTTCAGTGATTCTGCTTGTTAACAGGCTTATTAAGGCTGAAATGACTCCATATTGAATATGTATACACAGATTGTGTGGCTCAGATAAGATCCAGTTCTGGTTTATTAGTTTAGGATTAGGTACTCAGGTAGCGACTTCAGCGAGGGGGGTAATCATTTGGTATTTGTCGAAAATCGGGACAACCAAAAGCATCTTTTGCAGCGATTTTTGTGTGAGCATATCAGTGAACACCCCTGACCACTCTGTGAGTTTCACGTCTTTGTAAACGAAAGTTTAATGTGTTTTAGGAAGGATTGTTCCAGTGCACCTATGCAGCCATTGTTAAGGTGGGGGGGGTGCTACCACAGAAACCGAAAATTCTCGGTACAGCAGCATTTGTCCAAAGTTCAATCTTAAAGGACAAGTTCGGTATTTTACACTTAAAGCCCTGTTTACAGATCGTATCTGATGAAATAGAACGGTTAAGATAAAAATTTGGACACATGCTCCTGTCCCGAGAATTTTAGGTTTATTTCGCTTTTGTGGACCTATTTTGCCAAACGCGTCACACCCGTGATTCTTCCATTGAGAGCTTGAATAATAGACACTCCAGCCCAGTTGGTGGCGATAATGCACCTTTGCCAATTGCAAGCAAACCACGGGCATTTCATTGAATACACAGAAGAAGCAGAAGAAGCGGCGGAGTAATACCGTAAAGGTGCTGCGGTCTCACAGCACGTCCTATTAAGTCAATGGAGTTGGACAAAAACTATGATAAAACCTGTTGGAATGCATCTTTTTCAGCGATTTTTGAGGGAACATATCAGTGAACACCCCCTGACCACTCGGTGAGTTTCACGTCTTTGTAAACGAAAGTTTAATGTGTTTTTAGGACGGAATCTTCCAGTGCACATAGACAACCATTGTGGGGGTGGTGGGGGGAAGCGAAATAAACCTAAAATTCTCGGGACAGCAGCATGTGTCCAAATTTTAATCTTAACCGTTCTATTTCATCAGATACGATCTGTAAACAGGGCTTTAAGTGTAAAATACCGAACTTGTCCTTTCACCCTCTATAAATGGGTGTAGCAATGAACAACAACTATGTAAGACAAGGTAATTTATTGGAAACTACCGTCTTAATTTCAAGATAATAATAAATAAACATGGACTGTTACCAACATAACCCTAGGATAACTACAAACCTAACTTGAATTGATGGGTAATACTGGAGGTGTTTCTAAAAATTGTCTGCCTACATTCTGAGGAAGAACACAAATAAATCTGAGTTATTACCAACCTAAACAGGTAACAAGTACACAGTACTTTGTTGTGTTGATATTTAACAGTGGTGTTTTTTCCCCCTGGTAGTTTCTCTGTAATTGCATACTAATCACCTTAAGTAATTACACACTAAAATACTATAATTTACCATATGCTTACCAGGTAAATACTTAGTAATTAGTTTGTAGTTTCTCTGCATTTACATACTTGTTACCTGTGGTAATTATCAATAACCAACTATAACTTACCATATATTTACCAGGTAAATACCTAGTAATTAGGGGACTGTAAAAGGAAGGGTTACCGTTTTTCTTTATCCAAAGTATTCCCATACTGGCCATGGTTCGCCTCATAAGAATTTGACGGCGTTTCACTTTCAGTCTGCATCTGTCTTGTCCGTCTCCATATTTTGTGTTATTTGTTTCACTTGTTTGTTGTTTTTTTATACTCTGTAACGGATATGATTTTAAACGTAGCGAAGTACAATAATTCAAATAAAACATACTTAAGAAAGTAAAATTACAGATTTTAAAAACTGGTACGCGAGTAAATGTAATTCGTTACTTTCCACCTCTGAGTATTACTTATAAGCAAATCCTTCATACATGTTGACTTTGAACATTACATAGTAAAATAATGGATAAAATACTGTAAACTACATTATATTCCCAGATAGCAACATTGTTTCGGCCCAGATCCGGCCCACATCTGGCACTTGTGGAAAGATGATCAGGCCCATATGCAAAGTGAAATGACGGCCCTTGGGCGGACCGCTCCTGTTTGCCAGATCTGGGCCACAAGCAGGCCATAGCAATGCCACATGTCAGCCAAGAGCAAAGAAATAAACCAGAACTGGACCTTATCTGAGCCAGAAAACCTGTGTATATTAAATATGGACTCATCTCAGCCTTAATAAGCCTGTTAACAAGCAGAATTTATTCATTTTTCTGAATAAAATACATTTCAGATGACTCTTATTCTTAAACATTTTAATAAATTATTAATGATACAAATAAGTTGTTAATCTAATTCATAATCAGTTATTGAATTTAGTTGATTAGACATATTTTACTGAGATGTGTAAAAAACAGACAAAGTTTGTTATAATAAAAGTGAAAGTTTAAAGTGAAAGTGAAACTGACACGTGACGGCCAAGTATGGTAACCCATACTTGGAATTTGACCTCTGCATTTAACCCATCCAAGTTAATGCACACACATTAGGAGCAGAGTAGTGAGTAGTTAACACACACACACTGCAAACGTGGATACACACACCCAGAGCAGCGGGCAGCCTTTGTGTGGCGCCCGGGGAGCGATTAGGGGTTAGGTGCCTTGCTCAAGGGCACCTCAGTCATTTCCCACCGGTTCTGGAATCGAACCAGCAACCTTTAGATTACCAGTTCAACTCCCTAACCACTAGGCCATGACTGCCCTTGTTCAACGCATTTGTTCAACCAAAAAAACTGTTTTCATTATTTTTTTCATTTATTTTGTAAGTTTAACTGATGATAATAATAGCCATAATTTAATAATACAGTTTGTTTATTTAAATATTGTTAATATCGTAAACTGTTATATTTTCTGAGACGGTTATCATACAATGAAAATCTCATACCGTTATAATGGAGAGTCCCCCACCCCACCCCCGCTGTTAAAAAATAACTCAGTAACATCAATAATGAGCTACATATTACTTACTTTACCGGTAATTTTACTTGTACTTAAGTAAAATTTAATTGAAGTACTTTTACTTGAGTGTAATATTTTATTCATTTTCTTAGCTTTTTAACGTGTCTTGATTTATGGAGAATATTTATGTACTAATATCTCTCTCTCTCTCTCTCTCTCTCTCTCTATGACAGATTGATTTAAAAAGGAGACCTCAACTGTATGTCATAAACATTATAGTACCGGTATTTTTCTTCCTCTTGCTGGATGTGGCCTCCTTCTTCATTTACACAGACGGAGACGACAAGCTGGGCTTTAAAGTGACTTTACTGCTGTCTATTTCTGTGATGCTGCTGATTCTTAGTAACACACTGCCCTCTACGGCTGAACAACTCCCTCTGATCGGTGAGTCTAACTTTGACCTGAGTATTAAATATTATTTAAATTTCTTGTTGAAGCTCAAATTAAGTCACAACAATCAAACAATATGCATTAAACCTAGAATATTCTCTTTAAATGAAATATAGCTGAGAATTTAAGGCAGAACAGTTGCAAATACTATTCAAGTCAAATGAAAGTTGATGCCTCCTGTCACACCATGGCCTGTCCAGCAGAGGGAAACACAGCACAAGATCAACCTCCTCCTGACTTCCTGTTCATTTCTTTTATTCTAAAACTTGTTGAAAATTAACAGAAAGGCAGTCATAACTGAAAGATTTACAAAGACTGAGCTAGATTCAATTGTCACATCACATTCATCACATTATACACATACCAAACAATGAGTAAGTTACAGACAAAGAAAAAAAAAAGAAAAAAATGAGTAAATAAATAAAAAGAAAATAAAAAGTAGGGGAGTAGTTTTAAAAAAAAACTATATATATATATTAAACGAAAATCGCCCAATAAGGAAAACAAACACATTGCTTTTGGACTTTTCGTCTCCAAATATATTAGAAATTCCTCTTTAAAAATCAATAACCGTGGAGGAATTTTGATAAATGTACATTTGTGTATGTAATATTTCAGCAAAAGCAACAAATTATTTATTACATAAGATACCTTTTTATCCTTAATTAACAAACCAAATTTAACAATTTCCCACGACAGTATCAGTTTTGCAGTTCCCATTTCGAGTTGTTCTCTCCGTTAGGTGGCGCTATGGGGTTCTCCCTCCTTCTTCAAGTCTACTGAAGCCTTATGAAATCTCGCGGGTGAGAATTTGCCCGCCATGGCGTTCAAGCACTCGAAATAGAGGCGGGCTCCCCCGCACTATAGGGCGGTGCTGAGTGCCATTGCCTCAGAATCTTATCCTTCAACTACAAGAAGCTAGCTCGCCATTGATGTACGCGCTCCTCAGGGTCAGAGCCCAAAAAGGATTGAGTATGACATATTTCCTCAACCCTCCTGTCTCAGTGCCGTGGTCAGTCGCATACAGCGGGGAAACAGACCAGCTCTTCCAGACCAGTACCTAAGCGGAGCTTACTGGATAGTGGGCGCTATCGCTTGGCTTATACGAGCCAGGGGCTGGAAGGTTGTATCCTTTGTTATCCTTTGTTGCTCTGTATCCTTCAGTGCAACTGGGTATTCTGGTCTGACTGTGTCTATTCAAAGTTGTTGCAGCTACAGCTGTTGACGCTGTGCTTACGTACATACTGAAATGTGATTACTGCTGTTATGCTGCCCTGTATTCAGTCCCAGATAGCAACATTGTTTCAGCCCCGATCCAGCCCACATCTGGCGCATATGGCACGATGATCAGGCCCACATGCAGCATGTTGGCCTGTTTGCCAGATCTGGGCCACAAGCAGGCCATAGCAATGCCACATGTCAGCCAAGAGCAAAGAAATAAACCAGAACTGGACCTTATCTGAGCCACAACGTCTGTGTATATTAAATATGGAGTCATCTCAGCCTTAATAAGCCTGTTAGCAAAATCACTGAAGGAAAGAAGAGAACAGAAAAAGAGACGAGCAGAAACACAAGATCTACAACTGACTTCAAGTCAAGTCAAGTCATCTTCATTTATATAGCGCTTTTAACAATGTAGATTGTTTCAAAGCAGCTTTACAGAGATAAACGTATAATTTAAGGTAAGATTGTTTTGGCTTAATAGCGGTTCCTAAAGTTATTAAAGATAAACTTCAGACACAGCCTTATATGAAATCAACGGACGATGACACACACATAAATCAAAAATCAGCGTATGAATCTCAGCAATGGTGACAATCAACAAAATATTCCGAAAATCAGATCTGAACATCACAAAAAAGCTACTAAATATCACAACAAAAACAACATCCAAAAATAAAAGCAAATATTCAAGGTTAAACAAAATATTGGACAATAATAGGACAATTGAGCTGAGTTAAGAGCACAACTAAAAGAAACACTAATCACTGTTATGGTGACTTCGAAATAAACACAATAGAGTTAAACCCTCAGTTTATTCCCAATAAGAACTTTCCTAGACATCTGACAGAAATAAAGATATTTGACTTTGTGGAAGTCAAAGTCAAAGTATCTTTATTTGTCTCCGCAAGGAGAAATTTGTTTTGGACATAGAGAAATTGCTGCAAGAGTTACCACAGAGACACAACACAAGCACAGGGTTCAGATAGTTAAAAAGACAAAAAGTACATAGAACATTTAGGCTACTCAAAGAGCTGTGCAAATTGCAAATTACCATTTTCTATAGGCTACTTGTGCAAAAGAAATATCATGTCATATCATATCCATACATACATTCAAAAACAGAAACAGTACATTAAAGAATGTATGATCACACGTTCATCGCTGCTCGTTTATGACTACAAGTCAGTTGTAGTTCTTGTGTTTCTGCTCGTCTCTTTTTATGTTCTCTTCTTTCCTTCAGTGATTCTGCTTGTTAACAGGCTTATTAAGGCTGAAATGACTCCATATTTAATATACACAGATTTTGTGGCTCAGATAAGGTCCAGTTCTGGTTTATTTCTTTGCTCTTGGCTGACATGTGGCATTGCTATGGCCTGCTTGTGGCCCAGATCTGGCAAACAGGAGCAGTCCGCCCAAGGGCCGTCATTCCACGCTGCATGTGGACCAGATCCGCATTACACAAGTGCCAGATGTGGGCCGGATCTGGGCCGAAACTATGTTGTTATCTGGGGACTGATATTCTAGCTGATATGCAAATCCGGGTGTACTTTTGAGCTGAGCAGCTCATTGGTCTGGCCCTGCCTATCAGCTGTGAGCACTCCTAGAGGAACAACGCTATTGGCTGTTGTTCTACTCTGTGATTGGTGTAGCCTTAGCCCGGTATCTTTGGCCTGATCTTCACCTCTCACACGGCAGGATCTTTTCTCTTCCCGGACAGAATACACTGATTTTGATTTTCTGTGTGTGCCTAAAGTTTTTTAACTTTTGAGAAATCGTTTGGATTATTTGTAAATTCTAGATCGTATGCCATGGAATAACAAACACTGCAGTAATCAACAATAGAAATTTAAGTCTGAGATAAGGCTCTAAATGAGTTCAGATCAAATGATGATTATGTTTAAACATACCCAACACCACCTGACCAACTTTTCATCTAGATATTGTAACACAGTTACAACCATCAAACTAACTAATTAATCTAATGTTAATAATTTAAGGGTCAATAGCTCAACTAAAGCACACACTGATCACCATAATGGTGACTTTTTTATTTTCTCCTTCAGTGATTCTGCTTGTTAACATCAGTTGTCTTCAATAATGCTCAATCAATCACTTAATTAGCTCATTCATTTTAACACTGCTTCAGTGTTCATTTAACACTCTTTAGTGTTCATTTATCACTGATATCACTGGGTAACAGTATACTCACTACAAAAAACTAGACTACACCACTGGTTGGAATTCAATTGTGTTTCTGCTTTTCTCTTCTCTTTTCTTCTGTTCTTGAACTTCAGTGATCCTGCTTATCAAGTAATCATCAGTGTCTGAATTCACTCACTTCTTTTCATTCACTCTGTCAAGTGGACTATATTAGTGAACTAATGTAGGGAATAGTGAATGAGGATATAAAGTGTAATTTGGTACACAGATCTGAGTGTCAGCTTTCAGTGCTGTTAATTCTCAGTGAATTCCTGTAGGCTACCCCCCCCCCCAAAAAAAAAAAAAAATATATATATTAGTGTATAAATCTCTATAATGGTCATAGTTTGCTGTTTTCCACAGGGATTTACTGCTGTGCGATTTTCTGTCTCATTGGCATCAGCATTTTGGAGACTATCTTTGTGAATTATCTGAAGGCTAAAGGAGCTAAGAAGAGATCAGTGGAAACAACATCTACTGTTAGTGGCCAGGATGGTAAGAGTCGACACAGCATCTGATTATGAGGGACATTTTCCTGTGTTGAATTGTTTTACTTCACAAATTAAGGTTAAGATTTGTTTGCTTTGTCACTTTGGTAAATATGCAAAGAAAAACAATGACATTTAATCTTTGAGTAAATTAGACTAGAAAAAAAAAGAGAATATGTTCAAGCATCTAATGTGCCCCTTGGATAATGGATGGATGGATGAAAATAGCACGTTAAACCATGTAAATGCATATGAAACCAACCCTTCTAAAGCAAAACATTAAATTCATTTGAAATTAATTTCCCCATTGAACAATCTTATGTATAATTGACATTGTTCATACCACACAAAACAGTGTTTATCCAGAGCCTTGCTGTTTTCCTCTCCCAGATGATGTAAAAGACCAGCAGAACCCTCCAGACTCAGTTACAGATCAGAATGAAGAGCAGTCCCTCAGTCTGAAGCAGATCCTCACTGAGTGCTGGGCTCAACGAAACCAACAACAGAAGACATGTCTGTCCCTGACCACCGTGGCATGGATCATAGATAAGACCTTCTTGGTTCTTTACATAATCACCATTATTGTGCTTCTGTCTGTGCTTGGAAAGCTTTGGATTCCATAGTCATGTCTTATACTTGAGATATCACACAACACTAACTTTTATTCAGAGTTAATGTACAGTTTATAGAGAGTTTAATACACACAAATACATGGGGAAAACACAAAGATTCAGACAGAAGATGAACTCACTGGCAGACTCACATGAAATCCTTAAAGAGGTTTATAAAATACTACACTAAAAAGCACGATCATAATACTTTGGTGAAAAACCAAAGCAACCATTGCAACTTAATAAATCATTTACTTTAGCACAAGTATAAGTGCTGAAAAATAATATGACTCAAGTAAGAGTATATAAGTAGTTTGGTGAAAAACTAACCAAGTTACTATGTTACAAAGTACTATAGTAGTACCGTAGAAGTATTATTATACTCAAAATGAGGCGAGGTCAGCAATATGGAGCACTAAACACTCTCATGTAATTTCTGTTTCATTCGCCCTCGCGCCTTCGAGATTCATAAAATTATTAAACTTATGACGTTCCAGGAAATCCATTCAGCATCAGATATCGCTACAGTAAAATCACCAAAATTTAATTATACTCAAGAAAGTGTACTCAAGTACTTAAATTAGTTATTTTCCACCTCTGATAGTGACAGGGCCATTTTGTGGAAAAAAAGGCACCCCTCCATAAAGTACAGTTATTGTTGATCCTCTTTTAGTTAATTACCCTATTTATCACCGTTATACAAATTAAATGACATATTAACAAAATCCATCTTTCTAATAATCAAAATCCATTTACACTGCAATTACAATTGCCTAAATAATGTAATGAGATTAATGTTTTGAATAAAACATTATGAATATAGAAATATGAAATGTTGGAAAACATGGGGGTGAAGGGAAAAATTTTTTATCATCTATATTATCAACTTGTTTGTATTATTATTCTGTTTTTGAATTTTTGATTATATATACTTTGATCAGCTGTATTGTAAGAATAAATGTCTTGTTTAAATGGGGCCACCGTTTATCTTAAAAACCAGTCTCTGTTGTCTCAGTTAGGGGCCAGTTTTTGTTCTGGTCATTTCTCCTTAGTTTTTCCTCATGCTGAGTTTAAGGTTGGAGTGTATTTTGTTAACCTCAGTTATTGTCTGAGTCTAGTTATTATTTGTTGGATTAAATTGATTCAGTTTGTTTTCTTTACTTGAGACATTTTGATTGGTTAGTCACAATAAAAACAATTTTTGTTGGAAATCATGTGTCCTCATGCCTTTTTTCCTGCCTCTCTCTCTCTCTCTCTCTCTCTCTCTCTCTCTCTCTCTCTCTCTCTCTCTCTCTCTCTCTCTCTCTCTCTCTCTCTCTCTCTCTCTCTCTCATTCACTCACGAAACAGGTGGTACTGGATTACCAGTAGCAGGCTTTGAAACAAGCTTTCAGCTTTCGAACAAGCCTGACCTGACCTGAGTCTTTATGTGCCCTATGAGTCGTGCAGTGATGTGTTGATTCAGGGAAGATAAAGATGGATTATGCCCTTGAGCAAAACATTTGCATTGGTTCAGGAAGATCAACAATGTAATACATACATTGTGGTACATATGGAAAACATTCCTTTCCTTATAAAGAATAGGAAAACTGTACACCAGGGATGGGCAACTGCGGTCCTGGAGGGCCATTGTCCTGCAGAGTTCAGCTCCAACCCTGATAAACTCTCCTGTCTGTAGCTTTCTAGTAATCCTGAAGACATTGGTTAGCTGGTTCAGGTGTATTTGACTAGGGTCCCAGAAAGATAGCAACCATCAAAACAATGTTAAATCAATGTTAATGTGTACTTTTTGACTCAACATTTTTTTTTTTTTTTTTTTTTTTTGATTTCATCCATAAATCAATGGTAATGGCATTGAATCATTGTTACAATGTGATGTTGGTTCAACATCATGTTTGCACTCTCAGAAAATGAAACACAACAACTATAACTGACTTAAAGCCACACAGCCTGAAATCAACTGCAAATAAAAGACAATAAATCTCTCAAGATCTCAGCAGAAGGTCTTTTTGCCAATTAACAGAGGTTTAGATGTTGATGTTTTATTGAAATAGTGTTTCCTTTAGTTGGACAGTTTGACTCTTGGCTTTTATGTGAGTGTGTGATCTTTGCATCAGTGTGTACTGAAACACATAATTTATTTCAAAGAAAGCCAAAAACAAAGATAATCATTTGAAATAGTTTTCAGCATCATAATTCACTAACTTTACCACTGACCAAAAGTGATAATTGGTTATTAAAAAGTTACATTCACAAACAATACTTTCTTGCCACAGATCAGACATTCTGCATTTTGATATTTAAAAAACATGAAAAGAACAATTTTTAGATACACATCCGGAAATCAAGAATCAGCATATGAATCTCAACAATGGTGACATGCTTCATGCTGCAATGCATATTGGGAGCCACCATAGTATAAAACCAGCATGCATTGGCATGAAGCATGTCACCATTGTTGAGATTTGTATACTGATTCTTGATGTCTGTGTGTCTAAACAAAAAGAATATTTGTATTATTTATTTAAAAATAAAAAAATGTTTGTTCTGTTGCAAGAAAGCAATGTCCACTTTTGTTGAGTCGGAAAATTAATAAACCATTCTATTTCTAATTATGTTGAAAATTGTTTCACCTGATTATCTTTGTTTCTGTCTTTCTTTGCAACAAATTATGTTTTGGTAAACACTGCTGCAAAGACCAGAAACATGCATAAATGCCTTTGAAAACATCATTAAACCTCTGTTAATTCTCAAAAAAAAAAAAAAAAAAAAAAATCTTGGAGATGTATTGTCTTCTTTTATTTGCAGTTGATTTCAGGCTGTGTGGCTTTAAGTCAGTTGTAATTGTTGTTGTTTCATTTTCTGAGAGTGCAAGCATGATGTTGAACCAACTTCATGGAATACTGTATGGAATGGAAGGATGCCAGACGGAAGGGTAGAGATATATGTCGTAACCACCACATCTGTTAAATACACACAAATTATTCACAATTTATTTGATCATTCACAGTAAATTCCCTGGTGTTAAATTAACACCGCTCGGTGTTCATATGGGAACCACCAGCAGGGTGTTAAAAGTAACACTAAAGGAGTTTTAGAGTTAATGATAGAGTGATGATTGTTCGATTATTGAAGACACCCGATGATAACAAGCAGAATCACTGAAGAAAAGAGAAACAAAATAACTACAACTGACTTCCAGACACAGCCACTAGCGGCGCCAGGATTTTGATTGTAGGTGGGCCTCCAGAAAACTGGATGGGCCAGTTAAAATAAGGCAAAAAAAAAAAAAAAAAAAAAAAACGGGTTCCCCTTCATCTCCGTTTCAGCTCTTTTCTGGGCACTGAGGACAGTGACTCAGTAGCCTAACAGTTACCTGAATTTAATGCGTAATTATCATAGGTAAAAAAAAGAAAAGAAAACTTAAACAGGAATTTTTTGTTGCTTTTTTAATACAATTACAATTTCATTTAATTAATTGTTTAGTAAAATTATAGGCCTATTATTTTTAGTTTATTAACAGCAACAACAGCTGTAAAGATGAAGTTGACGATCGCCATATCTCCGTAGTGAACGCGCCTATAGAGAGAAATGCACATCATGGATTACATCTCTGATTATGTAGCATTTCTTTTCGTTTTAAATTGTTAAAAAGACATTTCAAGCTTTCTTAAGATATATTTCATGTCTGTGAGGCCTACGCTGAGTTTCGTTAAGTTAGGATGAGAATGAGATGCGCTCCAGTTCACAAGCGGACGCCTCCATGATTAGGCCTATATCGTCTACTATATTTGCTTCTTGGTTCCAGGAAATTGGTTGATAATTTTTTTAATTAAAATTAAGATACAATTTATACAAAACGAAATTCACTTAAAAAAAGTCTTTCTACAAAACAAAACTTAATTAAGTGGTCAAAATCATGTCTGACCCACGCCATGTCTCTCGATATATTGCGCATCCTATCTTACTCGTGCGGTTCACTTTTCATAATCAACATAGATGAAAAAATAACATTATAATATTTTAACAAATATGAAACTAAATGAGCTTATTTAATGGCTACAACACGTATAGTAGACCTACAGACTCTCTATTTGTACAAATTGCTGCATTCATTTTATTCTGAATTTTGCACACATAAGTTGAAAGTCATTTGTTTGTGCATAGCAAAACATATCTGCAACATTTATCAAGTTCACTGATAATTATGCGTGCATTTATTAATTATTATCTTAATGAATAATGAAACAAGGACGAAGCATGTAAACTGCGTTGTTTGTTTAGAATGGAATGGATCGCAAATAGATCCGAACGAAGAAACGTACAAAACCATAGTAGAAAATGGGTGGGCCCAGACCTAAAATCAATGGTAGCGCCGCGGCTGGACACAGCCTTAAGCCCTATTCGCACTGGATTAGTATGACCTGGTGACCTCTAGTCATTTGTAATAATTGTGGAGTTTGTCTGTGATCTTAATCCCGTGCGAATCGGCCATGTCTGTCATTTGTAAAGTAAAAATTCCCCCACAAATGACCTACCATATTTCGCCGAACACCGAGGTCCTGTGATAATATTAGTCCTGTGCGAATTGGCATCTCTGTGATTTGACGGGGTTGTATATAATGTTTTCAAGGTTTTTGTTTCCTGTGCGCTCTTTTATCCATCTTTCGCGAAGAAGGGAGGCTGCGTTGGAGTGTTTTGATAGTATTTTGGGTGCTGGGTCATATCACTATACACCAAACAACAATACAATTTGCAGAAAGAGAAAGCTGAAAACCATCAGAAGAGCGAAAACAAAAAGAATGATTAGATGGAGATGGATGACATGTATAGCAGCATGTGGTAAAGAACATTATTCTGTTTATGATATATCATACAACTAACGACAAGACATTTCCAAGCAATAGCCTATTGACATCATATCTCGAAGATAAGTCAGTAAATTCGAGTAAAATCACAGGCTTCGCTTATCCTGTGCGAATGCGCCTCACGAAATTCAGATGTGGAGGGGTAATTTCTAAATCACATGTGGTCCCCAGATAATACTAATCCAGTGTGAATAGGGCTTTTGATTAAATAAACTGAAAAGACATGAAATCTCTCTTATTACAAACCAGTTTGAACTTATTTCTGTCATTCATCTTCAGAAGTTCTTTTTGAGAATTAATAGAGTTTTAGATGTTGATGTTTTATTGAAAATGTTTGGTCGCCATTATGGTGATCAGTGTGTCATTTAGTTAGGCAGTTTGACTTTATATTTTTTGTGTTAGTTGTTTGTCTTTGTAACAGTGTTTCCCAAAACGCATATTTTGTTGCAAAGGAAACCATAAACAAAGATGATCAGGTGATTTATATTTCATCATCATAAAGAAAATTGTTTGACAAATGTCATAACTGACCTAAAGAGATTACTTGTTATTAGTTTTTTTTTTTTTTTTTTTTTTTTTTTTTTGTTGCCAAAGATCAAACATTACAATTTTTTATTTCTAAATAGATTGTGAGAAAAGAAAACATATCGATCACAAGTTCAGTATTGCGTACCACAAGGCTCAGTACTAGGACCACTGCTGTTCACTCTGTACATGCTACCCTTAGGAGATATCACTAGGAAGCATGGAATTAGTTTTCACTGTTATGCTGATGATACTCAGCTCTATATTTCTTCACGCCCTGACGAAACTTACTAATTAAAAAAATAATGGAATGCGTAGCTGATATAAAAAAACTGGATGACTAGTAATTGCCTACTACTTAACTCTGAATAAATAAAATAAAATAAACAGGAAGTGATTGACCAGAAATAACCCAGCAGGCACACAGTACATCAATGTGAGGTCAGGAAGACGTTGGACTCAACTAATCCAACGTCAGTCAGACGTCATATTTTGGTTGAAAATGAAAGTCAGGTTGACGTCTAAACCCAACGTTTGTTTGGCGTCAAGCTCCAACGTCAGACAGATGTTGATGTTTGGTTGGAATAAACACAGCAAAAAAAAATGTGACATGCATGGCAGCACATTAAATCTGTGAAGATCTCAGCAGAGGAGGAGTAAACAACCCCACAAACAGCATTACCAGCTTCACTTATTACTAACCATACTGACTTTATTTAATTTACGTTTTAATGAAATCAATAGTTGTATTTTAAAGTCACCATGATGGTGGTTAGCGTTTGCTTTAGTTGGACTCTTGACCCTTGACTTTTTTACAACTTTTATATAATGTATAACATTTTCTCTAGCTGCTATAATTGTGTGTTTATAAATCACATTTGTTGTGGTTAAAAAGCCTAAGGAAAATGAGATCAGGTGATGTTAGCTGTTTATTGATGATGAAGTCATCATGTAATTGCCTGAATCCCTGATCTTACTCAGGGTCTAATGTTTTGATTATATTGGATTGTTTTATATTATGAATTATATTATATTGTTTTATAATAGAAGCCATTTAATTTTACAGCATGAGAGCAATGTTGATCATCAAATAATATAAAGGATTTTAAAAACATTTAGTGCATTAAACTTTTTCTTCTACATTATTACTTAGCCATCAAGAATCAGTGTATGACTCTCAACAATGGTGACAATCAATGAAATGCTTCATGCTGCAGTGCATGCTGGGTACCACCAATCAAAACTCACCCTTATCTCACAGCATGCATTGCGATATTAATACATTATGCAGCTGGATTTTTTGTAGCTTGTTTTATGCTCAGAGTTGATCTGATTATCTGGATATTTTGTTTGATTGTCACCATTGTTGAGATTCATATGCTGTTTCTTGATGTCTGTGTGCTTCTGAGTAATGCCATAGATGAAAGGTTTTTGTACACAAAATATTTTTTTGATAAACAACACTACTAGATTTGCTGTAGAATCAAATGACTTCTATTATGAATAAAACAATATTAAAACCACAAGTCTTACACAATCAAAGCATTAGACACTGAATAAGATAAGGGATTCACGCAATTACATGATAATAACGTCTTCATCATAAAAAAAAAAGCCAACATGACCTGATCTCATTTTCTCATAGATTTTTTTAGTTACAACAATTGTACTTTACAAACACAACTATAGCAGCCAGAGAAATGTGTATATTAAAGAGTCAAGGGTCAAGAGCACAACTAAAGCAAACGCTAACCACCATCATGGTGACTTAAAAATACAAAATATGATTTCATTAAAATGGAAATTAAATAAAGTAAATCTGGTTAGTTTTAAGTGAAGCTGGTAATAAGTGTACGCAGGGGCGTTTCTAGGTTTTAAAAACACCAGGGGCTGAGCCCAAAACATCAGGGGCTGGGTAACAAGATAACATGATCCGATACAGAGAAAAATGTATATTTTAGGCCTATATGCAGGGGGGCAGACTGGTTAAAAACTTCAGTCCTGGCACTGTAGCCACACCAGGCCATACTACCACACAGACACACACATTCAAATGTGAGGTAGTTAGGGGGGTTCGGGGGCATGCACCCCCGAGAAAATGTTGATTTCTCAGACCTACATATGTGCATTTTAAGGTGTTTGAAGGCCAACATTTTTGATAACAATAGCTTTAAAAGCATGTCAGTGGGCAGTAGCATACATTATTTGTCAAGCAGATAACAGATTCTTAAACATGAGAATGAGGATAAATGTTGAAATGAATGATCCACACTATAAAATGGAAATACAAAATGTTTCTGCTTATTGTTGACAATACACAATCACATATTCCAAACAGGAATGGCCTTAAATGAGAAATCTTTCAAGGATTATTTTGCATAGATGTAAACTTTTTAGCATTAAAGATTGGTTTCAGCAACTTGTTTCTTTCTTGAGTTAATCAATGTTTTTGGCACTATTAAATCAGTTCAATTAAATTTCAATTGTTCACTCATAAAGACAGTCACTTGTCACCATTACTGGCCTAATGATGCAAGTTGTGCAAAGCAAACACAGACAAGCGGAGTGATACAAACTGTGAAAAGGCTGATGCTGGTGAATTATTCGAACACATTCGAGGACCTTATATATAGGCTACATATCAGAGTTAAATAGGAATACATTGTAATAATGTTAATCAAGCAAACTAAATCACACGACTGTGCAGCAATATTTAAGCACATTATACAAAGGAAATAATACAGATCTAGACAAATTGGGTTGCTTATAGTTAAAAGAATGTCATGAACGATCATTTAGGCTAGATGTAGGCCTATTTTTCACATTTTTGGTCACAAAATATTTAGTCAGTTTTGATGACTTTGCAATATTGATAAAATATTAGAATATTAATAATGAAAATTGAGTAGGGCTACGCCAAAATGTGTAACATTTATGTAGCCTACAAAGGAATACAAAAGCCCCGACATAGAGTTTTGACGCAGCTTTAATCTCCCTTTTGGTTATTTCAATACTTAATTGACGACAGAACACAATGTTACATGCTAGTTTATTTTGCGTGATACAGGGCGCGCCGCATTTGCGTGATTGAAGAGTGCGCGCCGCGAGCAAACGGCTGGCACGACGTAACGTAAGTTCGTTTTTCTGAGTTTACTGACATATAGCCTGACAACATCTGGTGTGACTGAAGACTGTGCGGCGGTGCTGACTGCGTTATTTTTTTTAAACCGGTGCGGCGCGCGCGCCCCCGAAGTTCATCCGTGAGAAACTTGAAACCGGTGCTTGAACTTGAATTCAGGTGACTCATTAACACTCGCGCTACTGGCTAAAATTTTGAGATCCGGCTGAAGCCCCGGATGCCGATGTCTAACGACGCGCCTGAGTGTACGGCCACGCATTTCACCTTTTTGTTTGGTTTATTCCAACCAAAATTCAACGACTGCCCAACGTTGGAGCTTGACGTCAAACAAACATTGGATTTAGACGTCAACCCGACTTTCATTTTCAACCAAAATCCAACGTCTGACCGACGCTGTAGTCTATATCCTGTGCCTGCTGGGAAGGAAGAAGGCCATGTATTTAAATCATGATATGAATGTACAGTTATTTGTTATACGAGTACAATGCTTTCTCTTATAGTTACCCTCACTAAACATACAGTGAGTGTGATGTTTAAAGAGGAATTGAAACCTCTTCTAAATAATATAGTTTGAATAATGATAGATGGTGGAAGAACTTCTGTGGTGTAGTGAAATGCCCATTTGTTTGCTTCTCATTTTATTTACATTATTTATTTACATTCTTCTGCTTCAATATTCATGCTGGCTGTATTTACATATTTCTTTTTTTGTCGTGTCATGCGATCAGTGTCTATTTCAATGTGCCGCACATGTTTCCATGTTGTATAATGCTCTTTTCACATAATTAAATGTTCTCTAATCCAACCTGTTACATTTTTTAATTAGGCTAATGAAATTAACATTTGACTACTACTCCGCCAACAGAGGCTGGACCTGCACCACCACTGATAGATGAAGCGGAGATATTGGAAGAATATTAAAATCCAACAGGAAAAAGAATTACTGTTGCTTTTGTATTTGAAGAAAATAAAGATGATCAAATAAATTGTGAATAATTTGTGTATTTAACAGCTGTGGTGGTTACGGCATATATCTCTCTACCCTATCTGCCATCCTCCCATCCCATACAGTAATCTGCTTCATTTTCAGAAGGTGCGATGATGGAAATATGTGTGTCATCAATGCATCCAACCACACTGGATATCCTAAAGGAAATTCTAATTATTCGGTTACTTTCAGAGGTCACAGCAAGATGTTATCAAGTGAATGTAATTTATCAGATTATCCTCATTTAAACCGATTTCTCCACCACTGACCTGCAGTCCTGTGAATCTCTTCTTTGATGGATCTCATGGGTTTGTGTCCAGGAAACAACACAAAAACTCTCAGAAGGAGCGTGAGAGCGAGGCACACTTTCCTTCCTGCTCTGATACAGTGGCCTTACTAATGTGCTCTGCATCTCCCATGTTATAGAAAAATGTGCAATGAATGAATGAACTGCACTGCAAAAATGCTTTTCTTACTTAGCCTTTTTGCCTTGTTGTATCCAGTCAAAATATCAAAAAATTATTAAATCAAGATGAAGAGAACAACTCTGGGTTTTCACTGTTATGCTGATGATACTCAGCTCTATATTTCTTCACGCCCTGACGAAACTTACCAATTCACAAAAATAATGGAATGCATAACTGATATAAAACACTGAATGACTAGTAATTTCCTACTACTTCACTCTGAAAAAAAAAAAAAAAACAGGAAGTGATTGACCAGAAATAAGGAAGAAGGCCATGTATTTAAATCATGATATGAATGTACTGTTATTTGTTATATGAGTACAATGCTTTCTCTTATACTTACCCTCACTAAACAATGAGTGTGATGTTTAAAGAGAAATTGAAACCTCTTCTAAATAATATAGTTTGAATAATGATAGATGGTGGAAGAACTTCTGTGGTGTAGTGAAATGCCCATTTGTTTGCTTCTCATTTTATTTACATTATTTTTTTTACATCCTTCTGCTTCATTCATGCTGGCTGTATTTACATATTTATTTTTTGTCATGTCACACGATCACGCTATTTCAAAAGGTGACCACAAAACTTAAACAACATAAGCATTAGCATGTTGTGAAATGATTAACAACCCTTTCTGTGCAACGTTATGTGTAATCCCACATGAAAAAATACCATATTATAGTAAAATTACTGTGTTTTTGAACCATACACAGCAAAATCCCCAGTGTTAAATTAACACTCAGAGTGTTATTAGGGTAACACTTTACAATAAGGGTACATGAATAATCATGTACTAATGCCTGAATTAATAGTTACTTCAACATGAACTCATAATTAGTGAAGATATGAACTACTCATGAACAAATGAAGAGCTAACCTTAACTACGACAGGAGTCATAAGAATTCATACATGAATAACAGCAGCCTTAACTACAGGTTAGTACATGTTTGATTTACACTTAGGGGTAAACACAATCAGTCAGGCTCCGTAAGATAGAATAAGAAATATTTTGACTTTGAAATACATTTAAACAATTTATTACTGTCATAATGTAAACTATTGACATCAGCAGCTTCATCATAAACATTACTGAGAAGCACGGGATCAGTTTGCCATTAATTTCACTGATCCTCCTTATCAAACATAGAAAATACTAAATACACTAATAATTCATCTTAAAAGGCCTTCATCTGTTTTGTGAAATTCTTTTCCCCATCAAACTAAACCTGCTGTGACTTACAACAGTTCCTGAGGAATCGTTTCCCAAAAAAATAACCAAACAGGAAACATGAACACGGTCAGGGGAACGTTTGCTGGGATCAGTAGTTCACTCTCCATCCAGGCAGAAGCTGTGATGATTCTGTACCTCCGTTATCTGACTTTTTGAAAAGCCACACAACATCACTTATCTGGGCTGAATACTATTTGTAGTACATGTGTATTGGATAGTAAGTTTATGATAAATTATGAGCTGAATTTGGTAACTAGTTAACAATTAATTAATTATGATGTGCCCCCTCATGTAAAGTCATGACATTATGATGCATTAACAAGCCATTAGTTGATGTTAGTGTATGGTTAGTTAATAATTAGTTAATTATAATGTGCCCCTTCAAGTAAAGTCATGACACAGTCATGCATTAACAAGCCATGAGTTGATGTTAGTGTATGGTTAGTTAATCATGAGTTAGTAATGATGTGCCCCCTCAAGTAAAGTCATGACACAATGATGCATTTACAAATCATTAACTAAAATATGAATAATCATTTACAATAAGAGTGCCATCCTTATTCCTTTACACCCATGGTACAAAAAAAACAAAGATAAAAATTATTTGTGGTTATTTTATTTATATTTATATAATTAAACATATATGGACTTAAAAGAAAGCCCAAACATACCTGTAAAGACACACATAAGGCACATTTACATGTAAAATATGGCATGTCCATAAGCTAATGCTAATCGAAGCATATACATTAAATGACAAATAAAACAGTTAATTACTGTACATAACTTCCTGAAAACTCCTAATACAACATACATGCAAACATGTCTTTAATTATTAATTATGTTTACCAAAGCAGTCAACATTTATTAGATTAAAATGCCAGCATTACCGTAGCGAACACAACTAACATGCCGAGAAAGCACTGAGCTGCTATTGAGTGTCCCACCAGAAACAAATCCCACATACTGTAGTTCCGGGAAACGTATCTATTACTAAACATAGTCATAAATGTATAAAAAAGTATAAAAAAAAATCAAATCAAATCAAATCAAATGCATTAGTGGTAGTTATTTTAGTCTATTTTCAACGTTTGGTTTGATGGATCTGTGTAATTAATGGCTAAATAATCACATACCATACCAATTATTTGTCACAAAGCTGCAGATGGCAGATTATGATATTAATTTAAACTATGGCAGTATTAAATCATTTGTTTAATTCAAATTCGGATTACTTATTTATTCTTATGAAACCGAATTGATTTTGTTTACCCCTAAATGTTAATTAATGCATTAACTATCAAACATGTACTAACATTTAGGGCGCTTTCACACTGGCAGTTTAGTGCGGACCGGGGCACGGTTCGCATGAAAAATCGCTAATGTGAACGCTGTCATCGGACCCGGGTGCGCACTAGAGTACCGAACCCGAGACTACCTGGAGGAGGTGGTCTGAGCTCGGTTGCTCCCGAACCGTGGCGCGGTTCGCGTTAATGTGCAAGCAACACGGACTCGTGTTCGTGCTTGTTCAGGAAGTATAGTATCCCGCGCATGCGTATCACTGTCGCATCAGTGAAAAATCTTCTGCGAGCAGCAGAAACACGGCATCCCCTGGATATGTGCTGAATTACACCATGTAATGAACATAAACGTAGTTGTCTCTCACTATGTTGTGCATAATAGCACCAAAAAAACAGACAAATTACAGCTATGCTCAATCGAGTTGTATTCTCCATGCGTTTGCCGTGTGCGTTTGCGATGACGTAAGATCACTGCAAACGCACCTGGGTTCGATACAACTAATTGAGTGTGAAACCAGACCAACGCTGCGGGGGGCGCCGGGAACTAGCGCACTCGGGTTCGGACCGCAGCAAACGAACCCAGTGGAAAAACGCCCTTAGTTAAGGCTGCTGTTATACATGCATGAATCCTAATTACTCCTGTCTTAGTTAAGGTTAGCTCTTCATTTGTTCATGATTAGTTCATATCTTCACTAATCATGAGTTCATGTTAAAGTAACTATTAATTTAGGCATTAGTACATGATTATTCATGTACCCTTATTGTAAAGTGTTACCATTATTAGTAACACTGAAGCTGTGTTAAAGTGTGTTACTCTTTCTTTCAGTGATTCTGCTTGTTAACAGCAGGTGTTCATTAGTGTCTGAATTAACTCACTTGTTTTTATTCACTCAGTCAAGTGGACAATATTAGGGAACTAATGTTAAATGTTAACCAAAATAATTTTCCGCCACTAGATGTCGGGCCAGAACATAGTCAAAGGATAATTTAAGAAATTAACTAGAATTGCCTGTGACAGACTGTTACAGTGTCTTTTGTAACTGGTAGTGAGCTGTTACTCTGTGAAAAAAACTGTAGTAGGACAATCATTAACAAAAAGCCACATTTGTGTGGCAGTTTCCGGGTTTTACACTGGATAAATTAATAAAGCAGTAGTGACTAGGGATGAGTCAGGATTTTCGAATATTTGATTAGTTGATTTAATTATAGAAAATCGAATAGGTTGTGCGATTATTGTCTTAAAAAAATCCCCATGTTTTCGGTGCTGATGCGGTGGTGACTTGCTCATGTCACCAGAGGGTGGCGCTGCCAATAACGCACCTAAAAGCTGTCACAAAGAACCAGCAAAAGTAATGACTATGAATGTTTCAAATATGGCAAGGAAACATTTAAACTGTTTATTAATAAAGAAGCTTATACGCTGAGTTTCGGTTAATTTATGAGACGAGCTCCAGTACACGTGCGATGCAAGTGATCGCGCCGGCCTCTCCATGTCCTGATTATACTGTCTGCTATATTTGCTTCTTATTTTTTAAATCCAGACAATTGGTTGATGAAACATTGATTAAAATTAAGATATGCAATTTATGCAAATCGAAATTCACTTTAAAGAAAGGCTTTCTACAAAACAAAACTTAATGAAGTGGTCAACATCTTGTCAGACCCACATGTCTCCCGATATATGGTAGCCTTGAAATCCAGACCTAAATCTGAAAGATTAATGGTCTGGCATCGACTAATGAAAATCGGCCAGCTCGAGGGGCGGCACCAAGCATGCATTTGAAAATATCACTGCACGCAATTGGATAACACTACGACCAATCACAACAAGCCCCATACGCTTAGCTACCAGCGGAGCTAACTGGTAGATCAGACTCTTGTCGTATCCGGTCGGCAAAACAGCAAAAATGCCCTTCATGCAAAGCAACAATTTGAGCGCTGTCTTCTGTTCCTCTTTTAGATAAAAAGCCAAGTCTAACTTGTTCATTGTAGCGGCCAAAGCCGTTTCAAACAACTGGTGTTCATCCATAGCCATGTACTCGTACTCGTAAAAATGCTCCGATACCAACAACCGATACCAGGCCGCGTGTAAACAGTGTTTGTGTCCAGAAAAAGAAACACTGACAACAGAGGGTATAATGGGGATAAAAAAGAAGACTGTCTATGAAGTAAATGTATCTTACTAGTGGAATATTAAACAAAATATAGTAACACATTGCTTTGGTGCGCGAGCTGATAAGAGAAAAACGCGCAGTGGATTGAGCGCGCAGCGGGACAGACGCGCGAGCTGGTCGAGCGCATCCCTTTAACCAGACGTCATTGGAAAGTTTGTAGTTCAGTCAGATGTAAATGGCAAAGAAAGTCAAACCAGACATAATGTAGCTTATCAACGTTAACTGATGAGAGAGAGAGAGAGAGAGCACTTCTGTTGAATGCTCTTGATTGCTGATCGTTCACTCAGCACGTGTCATTTGGATTCAGTGGCGGTTCTAGACCACAGTAACTGGGGGGGCCAGGCAGGGGCCACTTGTGCTTTTAGGGGGCACACCTTTAACATTCATCTTAACCTATTTTCAGTATTATTTCAAGTCATTTTTCACCATGTCATGCATGACTGCAATCTCTAGAAAAAGCTAATAAATTATATTAGCTAAGCTAATAAAACAATTTCAATTCAAATGAATGTTTCATTATGTTTAATTGTAGTGTGATATAATGATCAATAATAAAACATTTTTAGCATCTAAGCACATCTAGGCACTTTTTTACACCTGGGGTGGGCGATATGGCAATAATATCATATCACAATTATTATTTTTTTTTCAGGAAAATCACGATTTTATCACGATTCTTATTTCATGTTGGTTTTACTATTTTGCATGTGACTGAGCATTACAGCCAAACTAATGTCCCTATTTTAAAAGCAAAGCCTTATAGGTAACAAAATATAGGTAACAAAATATAAAATAAAAAAGAATGGCAGACATTTAGGCCAAAGTGGCGAAAATAAAAATCTTTGTCACTATTTTCTTTGTTATAAAAATTAAGAACAGAGATAATTATTAAACTTACACAACTTAATATACAAATGAAATAAACAGTGCTTTATTTTTTCAGCTATAGGTGTATTTAACAGTAGAATTGAAGAAAGTAATTAAATGAATAAATATGAAAATAAAACACAACAGACTTAAAGTTCTCAGTCAAGAGCAGTGAATGATTTCCTCTGTGTGTTTTGTTGTTTTATTAACATTAAAGGGATAGTTCTCCCCCCAAAACGTCATAATTTACTCTCTTAAGTTGTTTTACAAGTTGTTTTTTTTACCCAATCCTCAGCACTGAAACATTTCTGGAGCTGCTCTAAATATGTGCTGTAATATTAAATGAAAGATAAAATATGATAGTGCAATAGAATGAACAGTGAAAGTAACAGAAGCTCATACAATGCATTTTAGCAGGCTTAATTAAGCATGAAAATAACGGAATGTATATATTTATGTATATGTAGAAATATATATTTGATTAACAAAGTAAGCCAACTAATATGATTCTTTTGGTTTATCTCTAATATATTTAAAAATTAGAAATGCAGTGAAAATACAGGCATCGGTTTCCGGTATCGGTATCGGCGAGTACAAAAATGGTAGTATCGGTATTGGACTTGTTCTGGAAAAAGTGGTATCGGTGCATCCCTATTACTAATGACTTCGATGTCACAGCGCTGTCGTCATCTGTTTAGCTCGCCTCTGGCTAGTGATGTGACATTTGAACCGAGGCGTCGGAGCTTGTGTCGAGAAAAAATGGGCGTGCCAGATGAAGCCGCGATTCGAGGCTTGTGTTGTTAACGTGAAAATCACGTGACTAATGACAAACGAGGCCTCAGTTTGTGTGGATACGTCATCGGTTCGGTCTGAGTGTCGCTTCTGGAAAAAAGGGGGCTCGAAACTCGCGCTACCTTGTGGGTGTTGTCAGGAGTAGTAGAAGCAGTTGTAGTAGTGTCAGAGAGTCAGAGAGTTAGAGAGTTAGATAGCCTAACTATCATTGTCATTGTCCTTATTGTGTCATATATGTGTTAGGGCTGTATATTATTATTTTTATCAGGTTAGAACAGTTATAGTATATTGTTATTATTAATTATAGTAGGCCTAGCTATATTATAGTCTTGTTATATTAATTAGATAAGATTATTTGGATTGCTCTGGATTTTTGGATCTGGATTGGACTGCTTTTTGATTTGTTTGCTTTTTGTGACTCTTCCTTTTTCCCAGTAATGGAGCCAGCAAGAAAGAGGAAATCCTCCCCTGTCTGGGCTCAACAGAAGCACCAGTATCCTCATTTATACCGGCAGCTGGCACTGGCATTTTTATGTTCCCCTGCATCATCTGTTTCCTTGTAAAAGGATCTTTTCCAAGGCTGGAGAGATTTTGTCCGAGAAGAGGAATCGTCTAAACCCCAACACACTTGAAATAATTCTGTTTCTCAATAAAAATATATTGTAATCATTCCTTCCAGACTATTCTGTTGCAGTTAACTTTATATTACACTCCCTCCACCATAAGCACCGCACTCAGTGTCAATGTTGTTGTTCATACTGTCACTAATTGATTAACTGATTAATTGTATTATTAAATTTTCAGATGATACGGCCATACTTAGTTTACTCTATAACAATTCAGACATTGGTATTTATAAACAGGAGATAGAGGAGATGGTGAAGTGGTGCAATAAGCATAACTTGCTCCTTAATGTTAATAAAACCAAAGAAATGATTTTTGACCCTAGGTCTATAGGCGATCAGAGCCCTATTTTAATTGAAGGAGTAGCCTACCGATTGAACAAGTAATAACATATAAATATTTAGGAATTCAATTAGATAAACAGTTACAGTGGTCACATCAAGTGGAGTATGTTTCCTCAAAAATATGTCAGCGTCTATATTTTTTAAGAAGACTAAGAGTTCATGGTGTTCATTGACAAGGATATTATGCTACTGTTTTATAAGGCAGCTATTGAGTCTATTGTCCGATATGGTATTGTAGCTTGGTTTGGTAACCTGTCAGTTAAATTAAAATCACAGCTCCAAACATTGATTAAAAGGGCAGGAAAAATAATTGGACAAGTGCCACCGACTACTCTTAATGAGCTTTTTGAGGAGGCGGTGAGGAAACAGAGTTTTAAAATTACTAACGATCCGAATCATGTCCTCTACAGTGAGTATGAGATGATGCCCTCAGGCAGAAGGTACAGGTTACCAAACTGCAGACTGAATAGGTTTAAATTTTCATTTGTACCACTCTCTATAAAAATATTGAACAACAACAAATAGGGTGTGTGGGTTAGCTGCTAAGGTGGTAAATTATGTGTAGGCAAATCATGTATGTGTTATGTATATTGTGTTGCATCTGTTATCTCGAATGCCCAAGATGAATTTCTCCGTCAGGAGACAATAAAGGCTAATCAATCAATCAATCAATCACTCACTATCCAAACAATTTATGAATAATTAATTAACTGTGTGTGTGACTCTGCACAAGTAAATTCAGACAGAGAAAGATACATTTTATATTATACACAGTAATGGACAAATGTCTGCTCATGTCTTTTTATTATTGCAAATGAAAGGTTACAGACATCAACAGTGAGTACAAAATAAAGAAATATTTTTTAAATATTTTGATAAAAAAACACACTGGTTCAGAGGGCGCGACACTGGTTCAGAATGAATGAATTTGTCTGCTATTTCTTTGCACAGTAGCTAGGTGTCACTAGTGAGCAATGCTGAATGAAGCTTTGAGTAATGAACCTTTGGCTGAAACAATGGGCTGCGAGGTCTCAGTGGTTCATGAAGCCTCATTTTGCCATCACTACCTCTGGCCCGCCCAATATCAGATAACCTGATGTGATTGGTGCAGCTCGGATACAAGGGCATATTTAATGAGCATCATTACTTGACACCAGTATAAACTCGCTGAGCAAATTCAACTTGTGCTCTCGCAAGAACTCTGGATTTCCAGGGTAGATATATTGCGCATCTTGCAACACATTCCGCCTTCTTAAAACACACATTATGTGGGAGATGTGGAATGGATAAAAATAATAATAATAATAATAATAATTTTCTCTTTTCATATTGTTAATAATAAATGTGTATTATTTTAATTTGCTTGTTATACAGCAAAATCCCCAGTGTTAAATTAACACTGCTCAGTGTTTATATAATCCACACTCAGAGTGTTATAAGTAACACTGAAGCAGTGTTAAAGTTAATGAGATAATTAAGTGATTAATTTAGTGATGATTGAGCATTATTGAAGACAGCTGATGTTAACAAGCAGAATCACGGAGGGAGAAAAGCACAAACTTTAAGTCACCATTATGGTGATCAGTGTGTGTTTAAGTTGGGCTCATGACATTTAAATTATTAACTTTAGATCTAATTTGGCTGTGCTAACTGACTTATAACAGCTAGATGAACACAGAGAAAAGATGATCTGATGGTGTTTGTTGTGTTTTAACTATTTTATTTATATTTTATAATCATTTGTCCTGAATCACTGAACTCATAAAGAGCCTAATTTCTCAGTTAGGTTTACTTTATTGATTACAACAGTACTGTTCTTGAACAGCATAATTTAACATTTACAATGTAATCCAAATGATTTATTAAAAATTGTTCAAATACAAAATAATTGCTAATTTTAGAGACAGACATCAAGATTCAGCCTGTGAATCTCATCAATGGTGACAATTATAAAGCATGCTGCAGTGCATTCTGGGTGCCACCAATCCCTAACCCTAACCACTCCTATGTAAATACCCTTGTTCCGCCACTGGTTGGGAGTGAGAATGTATGGCTCACTCACATTGTATAAATATGACCAAATGACTGACATATGTTTAAGAGTGAATCCTCATCCTACAGCAGAAGTATCTCAGACACTCACACCACTATTGAACATGCACCTACACTGGCTAATATTATTTCTGGCCTCAATGGGTAAGTCATATTGTTTAATGATAACACTTTACAATAAGGATGTATTTGTTAACATTAGTTAATGCATTAGACATCATAAATTACAACAATTAACATTTTTAAAACATCTGTTAATCTAGATAATAGGGCTGGGACGATACACCTATCTCCTGATTCGCTACTAGTGGTGAAACAATGTAATCGATAAATACGTTACCCAATAATGACACTATGAGGTTGAAAAGACTGTTTGTGAAGCTGTTTCATGACAACTCTCTCTGGGTCAGCGGCAGCGCCAACACAGATGTTGAGATATGATTTTGTCAAAGTTTAATAGACAGACGAACTGAAAGATCGCGTGGGTTTTTGAATCGAGATCACAGTCTTTTAAAGATGAATTGTGCATATCTATTGTCTTATCTCTCTCTCAGCATATGAGCAGCACGAGGGCTTTTCAGTGCTTTCAGTCTCACGTCGCTTCCACACGTCCACTTGGGATATTACGACACTCAACAATCATAGATAACGACACATTTCATCCTCTGTTGGAACGAAAGTGGCTAACTTCTGTCAACCTCATCTACAAGCAAGGACAAAAAAAGCAATTGAATTTGAATTAATATCGATTCTGGAATAAAAAAATCTATTTTAGAATCGTAAAATAAAAATCGCGATATCTGGGTGAATAAATTTTTTCTCTCAGCCCTACTAGATAATGTTAATTTATAAAATGTATCAGTATATGTATAAATTAACAGAAGCCAAGTTAATAAATGTGGCAGAAGCATTGCCCAGATAACATCACTGTTGCACCCACAATTAATGCTGAAATAATGTTGAACTTTCATGAAAAAATAGCATTAGTAGCTTCACTTATTACTAACCCATTTGACTTTTATTAATTTATTAATTTTAAAAGCTCTTATTGAGAATTAACAGAGGTTTAATGCTGGAGGTTTTGATGTTTTGTGGAATGTAAGTTTTGTTTGGAGTCACCGTTATGGTGATTCGTGTTTCCTTTAGTTGGGCTCTTGACCATTGACTTACTTTGATTTCATTATTTCTCAACACCAGTTGAAGTATTTCAATAATATTGTTTGTGTATTAGTGAAGAAAGAGTTTGATAAAGAAGATCAGCTGAAAATATTTGTCTTTCACGTTGATCAAATGTCAGGTATAAAGTCAAGAATATTAGTCAGTATGCATCATGGAAATGTTCTGTTATGCAAATGCAGTTGTTGTCTTAGAAAAGTGTTGTAAAGTAGTAGCACTGGGACAAGGTGAACAGATTATTATAATAATTATAGTTTTTGAATTGAGAAGTACATAGAAATAAACACCCATCAAACAAACCTCAACAATGATGATATACAGGGCTTGCATTTCACTTTTTTTGTTCATCAGCCACTGTGGCTAGTGATTTTCCAAAGTTACTAGCCTCTCAGCATTTTCTCTGGGCACAATTTTGACATCGATACCATAAGGGGAAAACTGCCATATAGATATTTTTAATATTATGTCATAATTTGGCAATGGGTATATTAGGCTGCTGTCACTTAAAGACCTGACGCAGATCCATTATACTGTTACACACTGCATTGAACTTAGTTTATTATTTCAGATGCCCTTTTTGAAAGACAAATGAAAAATGTATATATTATACACTACCAGTCAAAAGTTTTAGATCGGTAAGATTTTTAACGTTTTGAAAATAAGTTTATTCTGCTAACCAAGGCTGCAATTATTTGATAAAAATAAAATAAAATAAAATAAAATAAAATAAAATAAAATAAAATAAAATAAAATAAAATAAAATAAAATAAAATAAAATAAAATAAAATAAAATAAAATAAAATAAAATAAAATAATGTTAAATATTATGACAATTTAAAATAACTGTTTTCTATTTTAATATGTGACCCTGGATCACAAAACCAGTCACGAGTCGCACGGGTATATTTGTGGCAATAGCCAACAATACATTGTATGGGTCAAAATTATCGATTTTTCATTTATGCCAAAATTCATTAGAATATTAAGTAAAGATCATGTTCCATGAAGATATTTTGTAAATTTCCTACCGTAAATACATAAAAAAATTATTTTGGAGAGTGAATGCAGCACAATCGCCAACATAAATGGACAACTTTAAAAGTGATTTTCTCAATGTTTCGATTGAGATGCACCCTCAGATTCCAGATTTTCAAATAGTTGTATCTCGACCAAATATTGTCCCTTAATGATGTTTAAATCTCATTTAAAAAAAAAATTACCCTGTGAATGGTTTTGTGGTCCAGGGTCACATATGTAAATGTAATTTATTCCTTTGATCAAAGCAGATTTTTCAGCATCATTAATCCAGTCTTCAGTGTCACATGATCCTTCAGAAATCATTCTAATATGATGATTTGATGCTCAAAAAACCGTAATTAATATTATCAATCTTGAAAACAGTTGTGTACATTCTTTTAGGATTATTTGATGAATATAAAGTTCAAAAGAACAGCGTTTATTTGAAATAGAATATTTTGTAACATTATAAATCTTTACTGTAACATTTGATCAATTTAATTAATCCTTGATGAATAAAATTATTGATAACTTTTATTTCTTTCCCCTATATATATATATATATATAATATTGTTAAATATTATGACAATTTAAAATAACTGTTTTCTATTTTTATATGTGACCCTGGATCACAAAACCAGTCACGAGTTGCATGGGAATATTTGTGGCAATAGCCAACAATACATTGTATGGGTCAAAATTATCGATTTTTTTAATGCCAAAATTCATTAGAATATTAAGTAAAGATCATGTTCCATGAAGATATTTTGTACATTTCCTATCGTAAATACATTAAAAAAAAAAAGATTTTTGAGAGTGAATGCAGCACAATCGCCAACATAAATTGCATGGGAATATTTTATTTATTTAAAAATTTTTTACTGACCCCAAACTTTTAAACGGTCCCAGCTAACAGAGTTTTGTTACAAGAACATTCTCCACATAATCAGTGTTGCCTAGAACGTAAAAAATGCCCAGTTTACTTGACATTATAGGAACGTGTTTTAGAAGGTATGATGTTCCTAAAACGTTCCTTCAACTTTATTTTGATTCAAAATTCAACATTCTAGGAACGTTGATTTGTAACATTCCAAGAACATAATGTCCAGTTTCCTTAATGTTATTTAAAGGATAGTATGATGTTCCAGAAACATTCTTTCAATCATTCAAACACCTGTTGTGAACAAGCACTGAAAGAAAGAGAAATAAGAACACAAATTACAACTTTCTTCAGCCAAAGCCTCAGATGAAATCAACTGAAGATAAAAGAAGACATTAAATCCAGTGTTGGGCAAGCTTGGAAAATGTAGTGACTCTATATTAAATGTAGCTTCACTACACTGAAGCTACCACCCTGGGAAATGTAGCAAGCTAAGCCACAGTAATTATAAGCCTTCTTGCTCCGCTTAGGAAGTGGACAATCATGTCGCTCTTCCTTACCAACTGGCCAGCCACCGGTGCATGGAAGGCTGCGATGGCTGCCACATAGACTTTGAGCATGGATGGGGTACGGCCTGCATCCAACAGCTCTTGGAGAAATGAAAGTATCTTTGCATAAAGTTGGGTTCTGGTTCCTGGCTGAGCACCAGGCGGAGAACACAGACCAAGTGGTCTGTGTTCTCCGCCTGGTGCTCAGCCAGGCGGAGTAAGAGCATAGAGGCGTCTCGTAGACAAAGCTCTAGCTTCACTGATTGTACTAAGGACACTCGCTGGGAGGTCCACAAGCTCCCATCGAGGGGCCACAAATGGAGGGCCCATAGTTTGGGACGGGGGTGCCAAATTGTCCTGTTCACCTGGGAAAGAAGGTCTTACCTAAGGGGTATTGGCCACAGGGCTGCTGTGAGCAGCTGAATTAACTCAGGGAACCAAGGTTGGGTCCACCAATGGGGGGGCCACAAGTATCACTGAATGTCTGTCCTCCCTGATACTTTTTATGACCTGAGGGAGGAGCGTGACTGGAGGGAAAGCATACAGGGGAAGGCTGGGCCATTCGTGGGCCAGCGTATCCCTGTCTTTCGAGAAAAGTATTGGGCAGTGAGAGTTGTCTTTAGAGGCGAAGAGATCGACCTCTGCCCTCCCGAAAACGTCCCAGATCATTTGAACCGTCTGGGGATGGAGGGTCCATTCCCCTGGGTACATGGTATGAATGGCTTTGCATTCTGATCATGTAGAACCGCACTGAGGCAGACGGACAGAGAAAAGCCAGGACTGGTTCTGCCTCCTCCGGGGCAGCGCTTGCAGGCTCACAACCTGGTCCCGTAGGAGAGGTAGGAACCTTGGGCACACATTCAGATCCGGGGTCTCAACTTGTGAGAGTTTGGACCTGTGGTTTCAGCCATTACTGCAGGGGGTGCATTTGGAGCATACCCAGCGGAAGTATTGATGATGCAGAGGCCATGAAGCCCAGCATCCTTTGAAAGGTTCTGAGGGGGCTCTTGGTCCCCACTCTGAATGATGTCTGAGATCTAGGATGGGCCTGAGACCACCACCTTTTTTGGGAACAAAGGAAGTATCGAGCCTGACTAGAAGCCTGACTCGCTGTGGGCTGGAGGCACTGCCTCTATCGCCCTTTTTTCCAGTAAGCTCATCACTTCGGTGCGGAGGACATGAGACACGTTGCTCTTGTGGTAGATTTTTCTTATTTCGCACCTGACCTAAGCCTACCTGGGTCTCGTCTACAATCGACGTCCCCGAACATCTACAGTCGACGTTAGTTTCTCTGGGTCTCGTCTACAATCAACATCCCTGAACGTCTACAGTCGACGTTAGTTTCTCTGGGACTCGTCTACAATCGAAATCCCTGAATGCCTACAGTCGACATTAGTTTGACATCCCTGAATGTCTACAGTCGACGCTAGTTTCTCTGGGTCTCGTCTACAATCGACGTCCCCCTTAAATAATAATTATACTCTAGCGCATCTCCTCAGCGACGTCAGCCAAGTCCCCTAACTATAACTTGCTGTGCAACAATAACTAAACAGACAGATTTCAGACAATGCCTTCAAATATGCTTTAATCACGGCCGGAGGATCTCAGACAAATTTCAGAGAGAATCCCACCCGCAAAAGGAATACAACAGTTTTTATAGAATAGGAGCATGGCGAAAATGACATGATACATTACATAATTTCCCTACAATTTGATTGGTTCTTCAGAGGCAAACCCTTCTGTTGCTAGGTAGAAGCAAACTCTGTTTTCTTGGTTACTTCATTGTTAATCACAAGTTTTCAAACCTAGACATCTGTCTAGTTTCCTTTCCCCTATTTATTTATACACTCACACACTCAAAGTCATGAGTTTTAGACCAACGGGTTTGGAAACATTTAAGATTCAAAAGCATATGAATGTTGTTCCTGCAAGAAAAAAAAAAGTTAGTTATGATTAATTAAAATATCCATCACCGAAGTGTCGACTGTGAAGTGAGTAGCTTTGTTCTACCGTGTTCATAACCCATCGTGACACACCAGGGATGGCTTTCCATGCCTTGGCCCGGCTGGATATGGGTTGGATAGTTACGAGTGTCAGCGCGCTGTGTTTGAGCAGGGAACCGACACTCGTGTGATGTGGAAGAGGAAAAGTATTATTTTGCCGAGTATATTTGTTTTTTATTTTGTTTGCTATAACTGCGGTCTATTGCAAGGGGGCGTGAACTTGTCTCACTAGTTTCCATATACTCAGCCCTCTGACTCCTCCGTCTTTTCCTTCAAGGCTCGAAAAGAAAAGGAAACGGGAGAGCGCGAATGGAAGAGTTGCGCTCTGAAAAGAACGCGATCCGAGAGCGGAAAGATGTGAGCGGCATACTTTCGCAGAGAGAGCAGCTCGTCTCGGTCAGAGTGGCGCAGGGAAACAGCGTGACAGCTAATCGTGACAGGTGATTTGAACGCGCTGGATCTGTCAGTCTGCTGGTCCGCTCGCTGTTCCGCTGCTGGGCTCTGCTTATCACGGCGAAGAAGGCGAAGGCTTGTAGTCGAGCAGTTCTGCGATTCCCGAAGATCATCGCTGAAGGAGATAAATCTGAATTTATGGCGAAATCGAGCGTCTTTTATTGGTGCCATTCTGGCGGGCTCTGCGCTCTGCTCGGCGGGCTTCGCACCGATTGGTTCGCGCAGTTACACCGCTCTGCCATAAGTTCGTGCAGTTACCACTGACCAGCCAATAGCGTGCAAATAATCTCTGCGCTGTTATGGCTGTGCAGTAGCACTGCGTTATTATACAAAGGGCTTCAGTATTTGGAGAAAAAGGAGTTTTTCCCATAGCGTATAGCAGACGCAATATGGCTGATCGTTCGAAAGGGAACTAGTAGCGTCACTACTTGTAGAAACGCCACTGCCCAACACTGATTAAATCTCTCAAGATCTCAGCAGAGGAGGATGAAACAACTCCACAAACAGCATTACCAGCTTCACTTATTACTAACCAGACTGACTTTATTTCTGTCAGACGTCTACAGAAGTTATTATTGAGAACTAACAGAGGTTTAGATGTTGATGAATAATTGTTTCAATTGACGTTACCATCATGGTGATTAGTGTTTACTGTAGTTGGGCTCTTGACCCATATTATTTTTATTTATTTTTTGCCATTCTAGATATTTTCAGAAAACATTTCTGCATTGATAACGCAGATGGAGGGAAATTTTAACACTGTTAAAAATTTTCAATTTTAAAAATAAGCAATAATTTTTCTATTAGAGTAGACATATTGATCTGATTTATCAATGCAGAAAAGTTTATTTAAATCAGCTACAACGGCTGAAAAAAGTAATTTAAATCGAATCAAGGGTCAAGAGCCCAACTAAAGGTAAACGCTGATCACCATGATGGTGAATTTCAAGCGAAACAATCATTCATTAACATCTAAACCTCTATTAATTCTCAATAAGAGCTGCTGTAGTAGACGTCTGACAGAAATAAAGTCAGTCTGGTTAGTAATAAGTTAACTTTAAGATCCCAAATTCTATGTGTCTGGAGAGATCATTCAGGTAGTCTCTCATGTTAAATATCTCGCTATTATCCCCGACTCCACATTATCCTTAAAAAAAACAAGCGAAGAAAGGATTGCAAATAACTAAATACAATTTGGCTAATTTTAGGTACATAAGAAACTGCCTAACAACTACAGCAGCAAAACTATATTTAAATTCAATGATTATCCCTCATTTAACATATTGTATGACAAGTTGGTCACTAGCTAAAGGTACAACAGAGAAGCCCATTCTCTCCTTGTATAAGCAGGCCTATAAAGTGTTAGACAGAAAACCCAATACCTACCACCATTGCGATATTTTGGGCAAATATGATATCCTTAGCTGGGAAAATCTAACAAAATACACTAATGCCAGATCCTAAATGGAAAAGCTTCTCCACCACTTAATATTTTTATTGAGCAGATAATTCCAACAACCGATCTACAAGATCCGCTCAGAGAGGGGACTGTGTAATCCCTTTTAGGTCCTTCTCCTTTAGTCTATCATGCTTTTCCGTAAGGAACACACTTCCAACCGAAATAAGAAACTATACCACATATCACTCCTTTACACAAAGTTTTAAAGCCAGCTTCTAGAAAATCCAACATATGATCATTTTTAATCTCTGTAGTTCATTACTTGTTTAACTATTACTGCTGTTATTATTTAACCTGCTTCTAATGTCAATGTCCTTTGCTTGTTGCCAGGTGTCCAGCTGCAAAATTATGGTATGTATGTATTATTGTATTTTATACAACACGTAACTGTCTCTAATACTTTATAGAGATTAATATAATGTTGGCTGTGTTTTACGTGTGTTTATTCCTGCATGCCTATACATGTACTCACAGAAGGTTGTGTGTTTAGGCGTTGTATGCTTGTATGGCTATTTGTGTGGAAATGCTGATTGTTGTTTCTGAGTTAATATTCTAATGTTTTGCTGCTCATTGTTGCTCCGCATGGCTTGTGTCCTGTGCTGAGAATTATTACTTTGTTGCTGTTGTTGTCTTTATAGAGTTATGATGTCCTTGTATTGTGCTTTTTTATTTTGTTGATTATTTTGAGGGTTTCAAAGAAATTCCCCATTGTTGAATTAACACCGCTAGGTGTTCATATGGGAACCACCAACAAGGGTGTTAAAAGTAACACAGAAGCAGTGTTTGATTTAATTCGATATTTAATTGATTAACTGTGATGATTGCTTTATTATTGAAGAAACCTGATGGTAACGAACAGAATCACTGAAGGAAAGAGAAACATACTGGGCCCTATTTTAATGATCTGAAACGCAAGTATAAAGCGCGAAACGCAAGTAACTTTGTGGGCGGGTCTTGGGCGCTGTTGCTATTATACCGGCGGGATAAATGACTCTTGCGCCCGACGCAAATCTAAAATGGGTTGGTCTGAAGTAGCTTCATTATTCATAGGTGTGGTTTGGGCGTAACGTGAAATAAACCAATCAGAGCGTCATCTCACATTCCCTTTAAGAGCAGACGCGCTTATTCTATAGCGGATTCCTATTATAACGGCGGATTTGCCAGGCGCGCACCAGCAGCGGTTCACAGCTGAGGAGACCGACGTTCTCGTCAGGGCCGAAAAACCGGTTAAACAGGCGTATGATAATTTGGGTAAATGTGTAAGCTAGATGTATGCTTTTATAATAAACTATCTATCTATCTATCTATCTATCTATCTATCTATCTATCTATCTATCTATCTATCTATCTATCGTAATAATGTATGATTTGCAAAAGTGAAAACTGCTGCTTCTGTGTAGATGAGAGAATCAAAGTGTATGCGCGTTGTGCACACGCTACATTGATTATGGCCAAGCATGCGCCCTTAAAATAGCATATGAATAACATGTGCAAATCGCCACTGACTTTAAACTAAATTTTTTCGGTTAGTGGCGGAATTGTTTTCTAAACCTGCAAAATAGCATGAAGGAACGTTTGTGCCGGAACACGCCTCCTCTTTGCGCTGAACCGCCCCCGGGAGCGCAAGTGTATTTCTTAGTTAACCGACGTGCGTCTGTGGAGGGAAAAGTCCGCTGTGCACGGGTGCAAAATAGGAATGATACATGCGTCAGTATACAAAGTAAATTGCGCTGGGTGCAAGATAGGGCCCAAGAACTACAACTGACTAAAACAATAAATCTGTCTTATTACAAACCTGGCTGTCTTTATTTCTCTAATTTGTCTAAAGTTCTCTTTGAGTAATAAGAAGTTGTTTAAACCACTTTAATGCAGTCATTTAGCCATTAAAGTAAAAATATTGTTATGCTTTAACAATGCAAAAAAAATTCTGAAACCCCTATAATGGTTAAAAAAATAAAAATAAATTTGTTTTAAAGAGTTAAGGGTCAAGAGCCAAACTAAAGTAAACACTGATCACCATGATGGTGACTTAAAACTTGTGATTTTCTCCTTTGGTCAAGCGAAACAATCATTCATCTACATCTAAACCTCTGATAATTTTTAATAAGAACTTCTGTAGACGTCTGACAGAAATAAAGTCAGTCTGGTTAGTAATGAGTTCACTTTAAGATCCCAAAGTCTATGTGTCTGGAAAGATCATCCAAGTAGTCTCTCATGTTAAATATATCGGTATTATCCTCGACTCCACATTATCCTTCAAAAATAAGTGAAGAAAGTATTGCAAATAACTAAATACAATTTGGCTAATTTTAGGTACATAAGAAACTGCCTAACAACTACAGCAGAAAAACTATATTTAAATTCAGTGATTATCCCTCATTTAACATACTGTATGACAAGTTGGTCGCTAGCTAAAGGTACAACACTGAAGCCCATTCTCTCCTTGTTTATACATATATGCAGGCCTATAAAGTGTTAGACAGAAAACCCAATACCTACCACCATTGCGATATTTTGGGAAAATATGATATCCTTAGCTGGTAAAATATAACAAAATACACTGACGCCTGTTTGCTGTTTAAGATTCTAAATGGAAAAGCTCCTCAACCACTTAATATTTTTATTTAAGCAGATAATTCCAACAACTGATCTACAAGATCCGCTCAAAGAGGGGACTGTGTGATCCCTTTTAGGTCCTTCTACTTTAGTTTATCATGCTTTTCCGTAAGGAACACACTTCCAACTGAAATAAGAAACTGTACCACATATCACTCCTTTACAGAAAGTCTTAAAGCCAAAGCTTCTAGAAAATCAAACGTGACAATTTCTGTAGTTCATTGCTTGTTTAACTATTACTGCTGTTATTATTAAACCTGCAGCTAATGTGTTCCATGTCCTTTGCTTGTTGCCAGGTGTCCAGCTGCAATATTATGGTATGTATGGATTATTGTATTTTATTAACAGTCTGGTATGTTCTACTATAGTGCTGTTTTATAACTCAGGTGCATGCTACCATTTTATTAACCTGTAACTGGGTGTTTCTGCAACTACGGGCACTTTTGACTATCCCAATTTAAAAAAAAATCAACCTCTATGAATTTATATTTTAACCATCACAGTCTGTAATACATATAAAAATGTACACAAAATAGAATGTAGTCGTTAAGATTTTAATCTGGAACATGTTTATTTTTTATGTTTTTCGGGTCATCTTCTTAAAAATTGTCCTTACCGCAACGTTACAATAACGTTAATTTTATACATTTTTCTTTAGTAATTTCTATATATTTTTTTTATATATTTAAATAGCTTTTTTAAATTTGATGCAGTTTTGTAAATACTGATATAAAAAAAATATTAAAAAAATAGGGAATTTCATGTTTTTTCCTATGCCATGTAAAAAATGTACTGTAACCCTAGATGTCAATTGTTTCCATACACACAAAATATTATATAATTAACTTTTTATGACAGATGTTGCAATTTCAATGTGTTAATCATCTCAACTTAAGTGTAAAAATATTTTTTTGGAAAATTAAAATGTGAAATAAAATGAAAATAGACCAGTGCTGCGGTAATGACATCTTGTGTCGGTAAGGACACAATGTTTAATGCCACAAAATCAAAAACAGGCTACTGTAGAGAACAACAGTAAAAGAACCAGAAAACAAAAGGTATTGCATGTGTAAAAGATAGTAGCAGTTTTGCAGTAAATAACTATTTTAATTAACTCTTAACTCTTTTAACTGCTTCAAAAATATTGTCTCCTAAAGTTGATTCTAGGTTCTAGTGGAGCAGCAAGTACGTCTTCATCAGATGGGGATATTGGTGGTGTGTTTGTTGATACAAACTTATTTGAGGCATTCAGTACTTTTTGTTTTGCCCTCTGGTTTTTTTATTTATCCTCCACTGCCTTCTCTTTAGGTTTTTCTCTCTTTTTGTTAGCTGGGAGACAGTTTTTATCTGCCCACTTTCCTTTCTCTTTTTGTAGCGCTCTTTTTCCTTCTGCAGATAGTCTGCATATCTCTCTGGGTCTTTTTTCATTTCCTCTCTGCATTTTTTTGATCGTATTGTTGATAAATTTGGTGTCATCTAGGGTTAAAAAATTGCATGTTTATATATATACTAATATATATAATAATATATACTTCAGTACTAATACTATACTGAATATTTGTAATTTAATATACAGTAAACCTTGAATTTGTCTCTACCGCAACACAAGGTCTTTACCGCAACACCTAAATTTGCTGCGGTAAAGACATGTTGCGGGAATGACATTTTTGCTAATATTTTAGCTAATTGGCAGCTAGCAAGGCCTACCACATTAGTTTTGACTCTTAGCATCTTAATATACATGAATTCAACAGTAATATACATTTATTTTTAAAATGTAGTTCAAAATACACAATTATTAAGGTGAATGGTAAGGACGCACAATAAATACTAGAGCAGAAAAGATGATGTTTACCTTATTTTTTTGGTATCTTGTGAGTGAGGTAGTGTGGTGGCCCAGTCTGTCAGCAATGTGCTCAAGTGATAATTTCTGTTTCCATAGAAACTAGACTTGTTTGTGCTCGATAAAATTTCATAATAAAAGCTTTTTGTCATTGTTGCGGTAAGGACTCAAAAGTGTGGGACAGGCACATTTAGTTAAAAAAATCATAAAAATGATCAGTAAATAATACAAAGAATTTTAAGATGCTGTAAATTAATCTGTATATTAAACAATTCCATTTGAAATAATTTCATATTGTAAAAGAATGAGCTAATTTTAAGTATCTCAACATTGAAACCACGGGTGTGGGACATGAGCAAAAATGGTGTTTGGACCTATAAATGCTTCATAATTTTACATTAAATCATATTATTTATTCATTATTTTTATGTCAAGGTGTGTATTGACACTACGTTTATATTTATGAAACATCAAATGACAAATTTTAACATAAATCTAAAATTTCACTCCTGGGACTTAAAAGTGCCCGTAGTTGCAGAAACACCCAACTGTGTCTCTAATATTTTATCGAGATTAATATAATGTTGGCTGTGTTTTATGTATGTTTATTGTTTATTCCTGCATGCCTATACATGTACCAACAGAAGGTTGTGTGTTGTGGCGTTGTATGCTTGTATGGCTATTTGTGTGGAAATGCTGATTGTTGTTTCTGAGTTAATGTTCTGATGTTTTGCTGCTCATTGTTGCTCTGCATTGCTTGTGTCCTGTGCTGAGAATTATTCTTTTGTTGCTGTTGTTGTCTTTATGGAGTTATGATGTCCTTGTATTGTGCTTTTTTATTTTATTAACTATTTTGAGGGTTTCAAAAACATCTTGCCAAATGACTGCAGTTGTTAATTAGCCAGCTGACTAACAATGGCACATTTACAGAAATGTTGATTAATGTGTGTTGTCCTTGCTGGTAATGCTGTTTGTTAGGGATGTCCCGATCAGGTTTTTTTGCCCTCGAGTCCGAGTCCGAGTCATTTGATTTTGAGTATCTGCCGATACCGAGTCCCGATCCGATACTTCTATAATACATAAAAAAAGAATAAAGAAGAGCGAAAAAACAGATCCAGGATGTTCCTTATTTTTTATTTAATTCACCTTATTTTAACATTCAACAACTCTGTTAACAAACAGAGCACTTCTGTGAGGTAGCTTGAACAATCAAGTAATAAATAACATAAATTCTTCACTTTTGGACTTTAGTGCAACAGTAAATATAAAAAAAAGTCTAATATATAAACAAATAGCACCTCAACTTAAAATACCCGGCAGGAATGTAAACAAATAAAATATAAAAGTGCCACAGTGTTTGCAAAGCCAGTAATGTGCTTTTAGGAACTGCACTCGCCGGTTTTACACTGCATGCGTTAGCAGAGCGTGCAGCGCGTATTTTTTTCGGCGCCCATGTTAACAGATTAGAGCGTTCACACCGCACGCAGAAGCGGCGCGGCAGTGCGTAGCAGAGCAGAGTCTATTTTTGCTGCGCCGCTTACGCTGAATTAAAGTGACAATGCATTGATCATGGCCAAAATACACCGCAGTTTTATCCAAAAAGTGCATTGATGATATCTATTGTGTTTTAAACAGTCAATCAAATGACCAACAGGCAGCAATTTAAAAAGAAAACAAATGTCCAAAAACAAACTTGTTGCCAGAACAATAAAAACAAAGATGATAAGTTATATAAATGAAATTATTAATAAAATAAGCTTCTTGACAAGTCTTTTCTCTTAAATGTATTTGAAAACGAAAGAAAGCAATGCCAACTTATCCATTATAGAGTACTCTGTCTGTACACACGCCGCGGTTCAGCCGCGCGTGACAAACGCTGCCAGTGTGAAAGCAAAGCGCGCGTGTCCTGCTCCTGCTCCTGCTCACCATACGCACTGCTCCTGCGCTGCTTACGCTCTGCTCGCGTGCAGTGTGAAACCGGCGTAACTCTGTGCCACCGCATAACTATAGATGTGTTAAAAAATAATGAGAATATATATACATATATATCCGAGTCCTGATCGGGAGGTAACGTCCGATTCCGATCGAGTCTGAAAACACGTGATCGGGCCCGATTTCCGATCACGTGATCGGATCGGGACATCCCTACTGTTTGTGGAGTTGTTTAATCCTCCTCTGCAGAGATTTATGTTTGAGGAACATCATACCTTTTAAAACACGTTCCTCTAACGTCAAGAAAACGTCCTGGTTGCGTATGCAACCCACCGTTCCCTGAAGGAGGGACGTTGACTGAATGGAATCACGCTAGGGAGCCAATTGTCTTTGAGCGTGTGAGCACGAGCAAATAAACAAATTTTGGCCGCAGTTCTCCGCCGCATCGCCGAGCAGCCCAACCTGGGAAATTGGGGAGACCAGGAACCGAACCTTGTCCGCATCCGCCATACGAACAGGCTGAGCCAACGATGGACCACTAACGTGGACATCGCCAGACCGATCACGCACGCCACGACACTCGTGCCCTGGAGGGCGAGGTCGGATGCGGTGCGGAGCTCACCTATGAGTGGACGGTCTGGACTACCTTCGTGCATGTCCATGAGTGCCCTGGCCTGATAGACCTGAAGCAGCGCCATGGCACGCAAAGAGGAGACGGCTTGCCCACAGGCTTTGTAAGCTCTGCACGTCAGAACGGGCGAGAACTCACAGGCCTTAGGGGGGAGATGAGGGGCCGCATCCAAAAAGCAGCGGCCGGCGGACACATGTGCACCTGTGTCGCGCCAGACCGCTCCATTGGAGGGACAGCCTTCCAACCCTTCACTGCTCCTCCATCAGGTTAGTGAGGGGGGAAAAGCTTATTCAGGCAGTTTCTGGCAAAGAAAGGTGCCGTCTACAACCTGGTAAGCTCTCCATGCACTTCGGAAGGAAAGGCACTGGGGCGGCGAGCTGAGAACCAGCGCGGGCCGTCCCGAGTCACCAATCACCTAACTGAGACTGTTCGGGACACGGTGGAAGATTCCAGTCGAGCCCGACAGTCTCGGCGGCCTGATTCAGCATATCTGATGTTTCTGGATCTGGCTCGGGCAACGTTACACTCCCAGAGGGAGATAACGCAGCCGAGTCATCATTTCCAGAGGTCAGCTCACCCTCTGATGCTGCAATCGGCATCCGGTCCCCTGGAGAAGCCCGAATGAAAACGGCTGGTCGGTCCATTACAGAGGAACCAGCACACTCAACGGGGGCCCACCAGCTGCAATGTGATAGAGTGAGGGGCCCACAGGTATTGGTAACCGGGCGGGGAAGCCTCACTATGATCCTCTGATCACCCATCCCACACGGCGCCGTAGCGGAGCGTGGTAATGGGGACTCCAACTTCACGCATGAAGGCGAGTCTCGATCACAACATCGCGATAGTCATATCCTCGCAATGAGAACATAACTATCCACAAAAAGCTTCTTCAACGTGCTGCATATATACACATACATTATATACACATATATAATACAGACACGTGAAACAACCATTGTGACCGTCCAAATGATGAGGCAGGAAACGATCGCATCCAGAAACACACGGGTGGAAAGGCATCTTGAAAAAGACGCAAACGCACCCGTGTTGCTCTTTCAGGAAGTGAAAAACTCTCACCAGTGTCGGAGCACACGGGAATGACCGCGGCAACACTGAAACTGAACTGAACTGAAACAGTGAAACACTCACTTTTCCGCCCTCTAACCAGCCGTCAGACAAACAAACACAAAGAGAAATTTGGTTGCTGTTAAAACAGCAGTTGAGAGCTCAAAGCTCGTGATCACCGCTGCACTCGCGCTGTAGAACCACCAGCAGCTGGGAGAGTCTTCCTTGAAGAAGCACCGACACACTCGCTCGTTGAAACTCACCAACACTCTTCAGAGACACATTCGAACGGCTCCGAAGCAAAAAGCTACTAGTGCGTGCATCCACTTCCGTATTTATACCCGCTCCGCGAGGCGGAGTGTGTGATGCACATCACGCACGCAAAATTTGATTTGCTCGTGCTCGCATGCTCGAAGATAATTGGCTCCCTAGCGGGATCCCATTCAGTCGACGTCGACTACGTCTGACGTTCTCGACTGAAAGGGAACTGTAATTTTTTACGTTCCCAGAACCAACACTGAATATTTAGAGAATATTCTTCTCTGAGAGCCCGAGGTGGCATGAACATCCAAGCTATAAAATCTTATGAATGTGTGCGGAGAGGACCAGCCTGCCGCATCACAAACAAATTGCAAGGGGGCACCTCTTGCCAAGGCAGCAGAGGAGGCGAAGCTTGGCCGCACGCCTCATAGACAAGAGCAGTAGCATCCCTGACCCAATGTGACATGGTCTGTTTGGTGGTGGCAGCACCCCTGTTGTGCTGGCTAGTGCGGTGGACGTAGGTCTGAAGAGCACAGACTGGACACAGTCTGTGAGATCTCTCCTGCTCTGGCGTTGTAAATGGCGGAGGGCAGAAGGCCTCAAGAGTGACTGGATGTACAGCCGAGAAAGGTACCTTAGGCAGGTAATCAGGATGAGGATGCAAAATCACTTTCACCATTCCTGGGGCAGAGTCTAAGCAGGATGGCGATTAAATGTGAAATGATTACAATATAAAAATATATAAAAAACTTTAATGTTAACCCTTTAGGCGCCAGAGGTTTTTTCCTAAAACGTTCGATTTTGACATCTTAATTTCAAAAGGCTATATCTTAAAAGTGATAAAAGATAGAGACTTTCTGTAAATTAGAGAAATATTAAGGATGACCCAAAGTTTATGTAGGGATTACATTTTCCCATCTAATTTGCATATTATGACGTCATATGGTGGCGGTCATCTTGGATTATAGAATTTTTATGGTTTTTGTTGATGTTTATTTGGTTGTTTTTTAGTTTTTTAGCTGACAAAGACGCACACATCACAAGGACATGAACACACAAAAAAGAACACATATTGTACACTACTAAATGGTCAGGGAAATAGATAGTAAATCAACAGTGTAATAAATGGCAGACAAAAACAATTGTTGCAGGGCTTTTGCTGTAGAGATAATGACTCCCTATTCATCCAGGTGACATTTCTTGTAGTGTTTCATGGTGTGGTCTTGCGATAGACTATGCATAATAGCCCCTCTGCCCCGTGTCACATCGCCTCTTCTCCTGCTATGAGCAGCAGCGCGGGCGCGGCCAGATCTGCCTCGCGCGCGCGCCGAGTGTGCACAGCTCGGACTACTGTCATTGTCATTGCGACTCCCCACCCAGCCTCCACGTTGCCCCCTAACTGTCCTATGAATACTTCGACCTCGTCTAACATACCCAGTGGCATTAGACAAAGTCTCCACCACAATACTGTCGCCGCGATTGCGGAGAGGCACACGGTCACCATGGCTAGTGCGGTAAAAATCTCCCGCGGCCGCCTCGTTCCCCACAACACTAACACGCCTGCTAACTTCGCGATGAACACTCCGACCCCGGGAAACATTGTTCCCACCACTGACATTGGGCAAAGGACCATCTAACGTTATATTGGGCAAAGGATTCACCGTTTGTGCTTGGTGTAGGGCTATACTTTCACTTTCAGAATCACCGTCATTTTCTGAAGGCAGATAACGTTATTCCCCTTCAGAATCAGGGTCCGCGAATAGAAGACCCAACACTTCATTGCGGGTAAGCTTTATCGATGCCATTAGATAATAATAATAATAATAATCTAATGCAAATACTCGCTGACGTTGACAATATTGCTCTGATAAAATGGCTCACTCGCACACTAGCTCCGCTTTTGTTCGCACTGATTCAATGCGCTCTAGCTCGAATATTTTGTATAGAAGCATGACTTTTTTTTGAGTCGGGGATGAAGTATGACATGTCTGCCAACTAGTGGAGGGGAGGTCGAACGAAATTTGACACCCTATTTGACAAAATCGGCCGTTTTATTCAGTGCCGCATCTTGTCGAGTAAACTCGACCGTGGCGCCCAGAGGGTTAAGTGTGATTAATCGTGAATAGGCTAGTTAATTGTTTTAATCGACTGACAGTACTAAATAAAATACAATCAAACATTAAAAAAATGTTTTATAGTTATTTTTAATGGTTTTCATTTAAAAGATTAAAACATTTTGCCAACATGAGGTCCTGTGTCACTGTGAGTCTTTTTACATCAGTGCAAAACTAGGGTACGCAGATTAGGACAACTATTCATCAGCATGCATTGATTAATTCCATGTTGTAAAAAAACAATTTGGTGCGACCAAATCATGTGCTGGTGCGACCAACTGAGAAAGTTGGTAGCACCAGTGTAACCAGTGTAAAAGTTAGTCTGGAGCCCTGCATCAGTGAATTAGTCTATTTCATGGTGATTATAAAACCATCAACAGATAACCATCATCACCTGATCTCATTTCACTTTAGCTTTCTTTGCTGCTGCAAATGTGTTTAACAAACACACTGTCACAGCGGCCCAAAAAAAGACAAAATATATAATAAGAGTTAAGAGCCCAACTAATGGAAACACTAATCACTGTTATGGTGACTTCAAATGAAACACATTAGAGTTAAACCTCTGTTAATTCTCAATAAAATCTTCTGTAGCCGTCTGACAGAAATAAAGTCAGTCTGGTTAGTAATAAGTGAAGCTGGTAATGCTGTTTGTGGAGTTGTTTAAGATCACTGGTGATCCTGGATTATTTTAGTTCAAAATATGTTTGAGCTTATATATCTCAATATTAATAACAGTCTGGTTAATTTTGAGTCTTGAACTATAAACTCTCAAGGGTTGGCTTTCTAAATGTATGTGTGTTATGTTTCTATTCAGAATTACTTATGAGCAGTAACCTTTTTATTTTGGGCATTTCATGTATGCAGCACTTGCCAAAATTGGGGGTGATGAGGAAGGGGTTAATCCTCCTCTGCTGAGATCTTCACAGATTTAATGTCTACTTTTCTCTTCAGTTGATTTCATCTAAGGCTGTGTCTTAAGTCAGTTGTAGTTCTTGTGTTGCTGCTCATCTCTTTTTCTGTTCTCTTCTTTCCTTCAGTGATTCTGCTTGTTAACAGGCTTATTAAGGCTGACATGACTCCATATTTAATATACACAGACTTTTTGTGGCTCAGATAAGGTCCAGTTCTGATTTATTTCTTTGCTCTTGGCTGACATGTGGCATTGCTATGGCCTGCTTGTGGCCCAGATCTGGCAAACAGGAGTGGGCCACCCAAGGGCCGTCATTCCACTCTGCATGTGGGCCGGATCATCATTTCACATGTGCCAGATGTGGGCCGGATCTGGGCCGAAACAATGTTGCTATCTGGGCAACACTCTGCGGGTGGTTCACATATGAACACAAAGCGGTATTAATTCAACACCAGAGAATTTACTGTGTACACGTGTGTCAACACTACAGGGTGTTAAAGATACACCAAAGCAGTGTTAGAGTTAATTAGATACTTAAGTGAGAAAAGTAACACTGAGGCTACGTAAAATTACCTAACACAAAATGAAAGTAAAATCAGCATCCCCTCCATGTTTTTTTATTCTAGACTACCTCTTATATCTATAAATATGTACAAAAATAACATTTGGACGACCCCCTAAGAGCAATAGTCTACGTTTGTCTTTGTGTGTGTTTGTGTACGTCTGTGTATGTCTGACAAAAGAGTATGAAATGTAGAAGAATGAATGTTTAAACATGAAATTATTTCACTGTGTGCTTGGAGAATATATTCTGCTGTGTTACCGAATGTCTCATATGCACAGGGTGGGTGTCTGATGCTCAAGACTGCAATTATTCAAAACAACTTACAGCTAAAAAGGATATTTTTGAACATCTCGGCTTGGACAAGAATGACTCTCAGAACACCAGAATGTGGCCCTTGATATTCACTTTCTACCCTGTTGAGATTTATGTGGACCTGTATGTGACCTCCATCATAAATGTGGTATGTGTCCAGCATGCCTTATCTTATCATTCAAGACATTATGGGATGTCAAGCAGTTGTAATATCATCTTTCAACACATCTTTTTATCTACAGGATGAAAAAGCTCAGAGTCTCACGACACAGGTCAAAGTGCTAACAGTAAGCGTTTTTAAAAAACGATTTTATTCTTATTTCACAAAGTTTTACTTAATTTACAGAATTTTGTCACATGATCAGAGGTTTTATTTGATTTTCAAGCATACAGTATCTGTCTTATAATCACTCTGACCTTCATATAACTTTTCAGCAGTGGCCAAATTGGCGTATGTGGTGGAGTAAAAGGACATTTTGTGGAATTGAAACATTTGTTGCCCCCAAAAATATGTTTTGGACTCCAGACATTTGTATAATGGAAAGGTATAACAAATTACTTCTGCCAGAAACTTTTATTTTGTCTGTTTTTGCCTTTTATTGATAGATCAGAAAGGTTGCAAAATGATGGATAGAATAAGGATGATGGTATGACAAAACGGAAATGACAAAACAGATTCAAAGGCTTTGTTCATTCTGCACATAAAACACCCAGTCGACACTTTGATCTCACAGTGATCTCACCATGTGGTCACAACGTCAGCAATGTGAGTTTACAGTGAGCTAAAAGTGTAACCTCACAGCGCACTCACAGTGTGCTCATCCTATGGCCACAACATGAGCTCATCCCTGCTAGAAATGTTATTGTTCTATAATAATAATAATAATAATAATTCATTACATTTATATAGCGCTTTTCTCAGCACTCAAAGCGCTTTACATAGAAGGGGGAATCTCCTCAACCACCACCAATGTGCAGCATCCACCTGGATGATGCGACGGCAGCCATATTGCGCCAGAACGCTCACCACACACCAGCTTACTGGTGGAGAGGAGACAGTGACAAAGCCAATCAGTATATGAGGATGATTAGGAGGCCGTGATGGACAGAGGCCACTGGGCAAATTTGGCCAGGATGCCGGGGTTACACCCCTACTCTTTCGAAAGACATCCTGGGATTTTTAATAACCACAGAGAGTCAGGACCTTGGTTTAACGTCTCATCCGAAGGACGTTCTATGAATGTTTTGAGGAGCATTATGTTATGTTCTTGTAATGTTTTCTGAAGCTAATTTTATTTTTGTTACCAGAATGTTCTCCTAAAAGGATAACACTCTCTAAAAACATTTGAAACATGTTTAGTGATAACATTGATAGAACATTATCCCATAACATTTTTTGTGGGAAGTTTCCCAGCAGACATAAGACTGAACCTCTTAAAAGAGGTTTAGATGCTGAAGTTTGTTTGAAAGTAATAGTTTGGTTTGGTCATCATTGTGGAGGTCAGTGTTTGCTTTAGTTGGGCTCTTTGGCCTTGACAATTTGACTTTGTTTTTTCTCTGGCAACGGTAAGAGTTTGTTATAGCAAGAAAAAATTTGACGAATTTCTGAAATTGGTTATTTGTTGACAATAAAGATATTCTCAAACTGTAGTTGACTGATTTCAACCAATGAATAGTCTCTAGTATCTATTTTGCATGATCATAACAACCCCCCCAAAAAAAAAAAAAAAAATAATAATAATAAAACTAAAACTGTACACCACCAACTTTAGGCACTTTCATCGAGACAAAAACACACATCAAGAATCAGTGCATGAATCTCAATAATGGTGACATGCTTCATGCCGCAATGCATTCTGGGAGCATTATACAAAAGTGGCTCCCAGAATGCATTGCAGCATGAAGCATGTCACCATTATTGAGATTCACGTGCTGATTCTTGGGCTTTGAATGTGTCTAAGTGAAAATGTAGTACTCATTACAAAGAAATTGATAACACATATACAGGTCAAGAAGTGATCACTTTATCAGAACATTGCATGATGATAATAAAATTATTTTCATCATCAAGTATCTGACACCATATAATCACATTTTTCTCTTGCTTAAACAAACAGTTATAGCAGCCAGAGAAAAATGAGCATTGAAACATCAAGAGTCAAACTACCCAACTAAACCAAACACTGATCACCATTGTGGTGACATCAAACCAAACTATTAATTTCCATAAGTCATCAACATCTAAACCTCTGTTAATCTCAATAAGGCCTTTTGTACACATATGACAGATGTAAATCTAGTTAGTAATAAGTGAAGCTGGTAATGCTGTTTGTGGAGTTGTTTAATGACGTTGGAGCCTGTCATCAAATGTTTAAGACGTCAACCCAATTTAAATTTTCAACCAAAATTTGACATCTGAGCGATATTGGAGTCCATGTCCAATAACATTTCTAGCTAAGGTGATTCACATTGTGGCCATAATATGAGCGCACAGTGAGTACACTGTGCGGTTACACTTTTAGCTCACTGTGAACTCACATTGTGGTCATATGGAGAGATCAGATTTTTTGTATCTCCATGTGGTCCTGCAGGATGTTCAGTATTGCAACTTGACATGTCTAAAATGTAAACAAGCTTTAAAAAGCATTTAAAAAAAGTTCTTTGTTGTTGCACTGTTGAGTACCGTTTGAACTTTAACGATTCCGATTCTGCTTAAAGTCTGCGTGAACCGGAAGTTGCAAACGACTTTTCTCCAGTGTTGTGACGTATTTCCAAGTGAAAGGGAATATTGAACAGAGGGCAGGGTTTTACCCAAGCCGTCAAACTGACGTCATCAGAAAGGGAACGCCATTCCAGACCGGAAGTAACTTTTCAGATTTTGATTAAAGATTACCACGGCAAACAATTTTTTTCTGTGTATTAACTTGCACGGATTAATTGTTCACCACAAGACTAGTAATATGCGCTAACAAAGTAAATAGGGTCAATTTTGATTTCATGTCGACTTTAACAATTCCGATTTCTATCGATTCCTATTTTTGATTCCAATAAGGTAAATTTTTTAGATATCATTCACATTTATTCTAAGTCTTATTGCAAAACATTCCATTGCAGCTGAATGACATGGAAAAAAAATAAACAGGCTAAAGAACACACATTAGGAACTTTTGCCTATTATTTAAAAATGTCATAACAAAAACAACTACAAAAGCAACAATATATACATTTCAATGATTATTAAAGACAAGTAAACACTCAGTAATTTAAAAATTAATAAAAAAAAAAATCTCACAAATAAATATAACTGAACAAAGATATGATTGAAATAAACAGTTGTTTTAAGATTTTCAGGTATTCAGATGCAGAAACTGTAATCAAATGTAAACCCACATCGCAATTGTTGTCTAGCCAAGTTCAGGCCTGGTAATTGGTTATTATTTGGCTGAGATTTGGGCCAGTTAAGGCTCATGTGTGGCTCATGTCTGTAGTCCAGACCTGGGCCACTCAAGGGCCGTCATTCTTTGCTGTATGTGGGCAGAGAGAAACATAAATATCATAACATAAATACCTCTCTCGTCACTCCTCCTTTTATGCTTACGAAGCTCCTCCGTGAGATACGAGACCGGTGCGCGCAGGTGTCGCTCATCAGTAATCACGCCACCGGCCTCGCGCCATTTTCTCACGACCCTCGACCGCACCCTGCACACCACAGTGATGCTTTTCATTACATTAAGTTTTGATAAGCTTAGTAGAAAAGGCAAAGCCCAATCCTTTAATTTCATATTAGTCTGTAATTATTTGTCAGAGTTTTGTCGTCAAAGTGCAGCACATCATTTGGGTGTTCACAAAGTCTTTCCCCCATCAAACATTGCTGTTCTTCATCTTGTATTATTAAATAAATGTGACGCCATTCTCAGACATGACTATTGTTATGAGATTTTTATAGTTGGCTTTCAAATACTTTTGAAGTTAGGACACCATTGGGGTTATCCTAAAGTTAAGACCGTTAGGATGCTTCTCTAATACCCTTTTCCTATCCGTTGTTAAAGGGATGGTTCGGAGTAAAATCAACGTAGGGTCCTTTGCACCATGACCTCGAGCCAAACACCCCCCCAGAAGCTTTTTTTCCCCTTGGTCGAACATTATTAAAGTTAGAGCTTATTTAGAGATATCAGCCGGATGGCTTAGTGCAGGTGCTAATGGATCCAAACGTTGTATCTCGTAAATTACCCCAATAATAATCCCTAGAATGGTACCAAACTTCTACATTTGTACAAATAGGTTCTGTACTCATAAAACGAGGCATTGGAAAGTTTGAAAGTACATCAGGAGTTTATTTAAATAACACTTGCCTGATGGCTTATGCTACCGCTTTGAATTTTAATTGAATTTTGAATGATTTGAATACCTGCTGTCTCCAATCATCATGTCTTTATTAATCAGTGTTAATTTATATTTTATCCATTTAGCATCAGGACAGAGTTTGGAACAAAGGATTCTCCAAATGTGCTGTTGTTCCATTACGGCCATACAGTCTCAGTTGACTTTTTATCTCTGACCACGGCCTGTAAGATGGATCTCTACAGGTTTCCCTTCGACACCCAAAGCTGCAATCTAACATTTCAGTCTACATCATATTCAAGTACATCTGAAACACACAAATAGGTTTTGACAAACAAACACAAGATAACATGGTTTATTCTTCTAAACTATTTGACTTTAATATGAAATACAATTTTAATGTCTGTTCCCACAGAGCAGGAGATTATAATTAGACAAATGAGTGACCAACCATACATCAATCATTTCTCACAGCAGCTCTTTCAGGCCGAGGGAGAGTGGGAGCTCCTCAGTATAAATTACTCTAAAGCTACACTCTTTAGGGGGGCTGAATTCGATCAGCTGATATTCCAGGTACAGAGCACAGGGTATGAAGTGCAAGCCAATATTAAATATTTAAATAAAATTATAAAAACAAAAACCAAAGAACAACTACACAGCAAAATCCCCAGTGTTAAATTAACTCTGCTCAGAGAACAAATGGTCCCACTCTACAGTGTTAACTCTGAGCATTAGTGATGAAGACCTGCTGATAACAAGCAGAATCACTGAAGGAAAGAACAAGAACTACAATTGACTTCCAGTCACAGCCTTATATATGTGTGTGTTGCCCCGCCCAATACCTACTCTGATTGGCTCCGTCGTCTTTCATAGGTGTACTTGATAGAAAATGTGTGGTAGTTGGTGTAGGATTAAGGAGTATGTCATTTAAAAAACTGGGAGAGCTGTGCAGTTTAACAAAGCCTTCATTATAATGCACAGAGGGGAAAAAAACATTAGCCTGTAACTCGCAAAATATCCCTGAAATCTGTGTTTTGGTAAATTAAGCTGCATGGTCTTTAGGCTATAACGCAAGAACGACCCCACAACATTTAAAAAAATTAATTGGTTGATTATCCACAGCAGGAGGTTTAGGTCTTCAGGAAGAGGAATTAATTATGAATTAGGCTAAATGATTTATGTTATTTCAATTATTTCATATCACCATAGTATGAGAACGGAAATGAAAATGATGTATCAGTATTGTTATCAGTAACATGACAAGACATAGCCTATTTATAGAAGGTGTCATTGGTCATGCAGTTGAATGATAACTAAGGCCTCGTGTACACTGCAGGTCTGGATGCCCAATTCTGATTTGTTACCTTTATCCGATTTTTTTGACTATTTTTTTGGTCCGAAATGTTGTTGTGTACGACAATATGTTGTGTCAATGTTTTTTCACATTCCTCTCCTACGATGACACAACGTTTCGTCGGGCCATCGGTCTCTTTGCAGAAGCACGTCGGGGTTTCTCTCGTCATTATACCGCGGAGATGTTGCCTAATGCCTCAGAAAATCCGATCTGCCTGTTTACATGACAGTCGCATTGGCACATATCCGATTTATTTCCACATATGAATGAGGCCTGAAACCGATCTTGAAATATCCGAATGCAAAATCGGAATTGAGTCACATTTCACTGACAGTGTAAACTAGGCCTAAATAACACTGCAATAGGCCAACGTGTCTGCCGTGTTATCTATGTGTGTGTGAAGCTTTATTTTCTGCACTACATTGAGCATAATATCAGACTTTTTGCTACACTTTATTTTAGAAAAACAATCTGTTCCTCGTTATTTTAAAGTGACGAAATTGAGAACTTTTTATACCTGACATGATTCGGAAACAACGCGCCTGGATTCTGTTGCTATGAACGCAACTTTCACGCAAATCTGACTGACAGATTAACAGCAGGTTTTTTTAATTTGTATTTTAGTGCTGTTGTTAATGTTGTGGTTATTTCAGCAAACCATTTAGAAAATTCTGTTTAACAGCATTAAGTTAATTTTTTTAACTGTGCGCACGCATCTAAGACACATGCAATGCACGTCCTTGAATAAACAATGTTTTACTTCTGTTTCCATTTCAAATCTCACAGCCCCGGCAGTCAAACATTGTTATTCACTTTATGAAGAATTAAATCACATGGACACGTTTGGTGACCAAATCTTTTGAACTGATTCTTTTAAATCAACTGCAGTATATGTTTAAAAAACATAAATAACATTAATTTGTGAATTTGACTGATCTAAAAGATTAAACTTGCAGTAACAACTCAGTGATTCAATAACGACAAAGCGAGTTAGGTTAACAAAAAACAACTGAATTTGACACAGATTCTCAGATTAAGTGTGCTCTAGACTGAGCTCAACCTATTTAAACTCTTATTTATGTGGCATTAGACATCTCTTTTACAGTTTTGTAACTTGATTGATGACATTCGCTCATCTATCCATGCACTTGACTGACCTACACCAACTACGAACACTATTCTATCATGTATTTCTATTGAAGACGAATGAGCCAATCAGAGTAAGTGCTTCTGCTTGTTTACATCATCACAACATTATCACCTAATTTATCACTTAATTATCTCATTAACTTCAACACTGCTTGTACACTGAGGAGTGTTAATTTAACACTGGGGATTTTGTTGTGAAGTTAACAAATGATTCCTTAGCAAAGATTAATAAATACAGTAACAAATGTATTGCTCATTGTTAGTTCATGTTAGTTAAAACATTAACTAATGTTAACAGATGAGAACTTATTGTAAAGTATTACCATAAAATGATAAAATGAACTTTGAAATTTGAAAACCAAACGTTGAAATTTAACTTAATTGACATTTGAAAAAAGATAAGTAAAAACTGAACTTTTCCATTCAAATTAAATCAATTGTATATTCAGGGATGTGCAATATATATGTAAGGGATACTGTAGAGCAAGGCGGTTGTTATAGCGAATACAACACCGACAGGCTGATCGGGACCCCGACGCGAAGCGGAGCTTGAATCAGCCTGAAGGGGTTGTATTCGCTATAACAACCGCCTCGCTCTACATTATCCCGCTTATTACATGGCTACCTACCAAATAAATAAATTTTGACACAAAATATTGATTTAAAAAGGAGTTTATTGATTTAAAAACGATTGTATTGCTTCCGCTAAAGAAAATAGTCCGTTCCATCTCTACGGTTAGAATCCTGCGTCCATAGCAACGCTTTGTTTTACATGGCAACAGTGTGTTATACTCAGCATCGGTCTGTTATCAAGAAATAACACACCGCATTCTTCATTAGAATTCAACCAAGCCATGTAATAAGACCAAATATCATGATATGAGTTTTATGTAACAATATATCTCAATATATTTCAATAATTACTACTGGTAAAAAGAGTCCCTACTAGTTTTTATTTTAATGAATCTGATTATTTAATATGACTTAATTTATGTATTCTCTTAGTGTTCCCAATGTTCAAGTACATTGTGATGCTACTCTATCTCTCTCTCTCTCTCTCTCTCTCTCTCTCTCTCTCTCTATGACAGATCACCATAAAAAGGAGACCTCTACTGTATGTCATAAACATCATAGTACCGGTATTTTTCTTCCTTGTGCTGGATGTGGCCTCCTTCTTCATTGACACAAATGGAGAAGACAAGCTGAGCTTTAAAGTGACTTTACTGCTGTCTATTTCTGTGATGCTGCTGATTCTTAGTAACACTCTGCCCTCTACGGCTGAAAAAATCCCTCTGATCGGTGAGTCTAACTTTGACCTGATAATTTAATATGACTTAATTTTTTTAGTTGAAGTTCAAATTAAGTCTCAAAAATCAAACAATATGTATTAAAACTAGAGTATTCTCTTTAAATGAAATATAGTTGATGATAATCTAAGGGTTTAAGGCAGAATAGTTGCAGAGGTGTAAAGTCCAGGGGACAGAAAGTAAAAGTCCTGCCATATGTTTATTCCACCCATGAACTCATCCAGTTGATCTCCTGGCTGAAAAACTGTACTAATTAGCAAATCCAGGTGATTGGAGCAAAATACTGAGGAGGACTTTTACTTTCTGAACCTGGACTTTACACCTCTGGCAAATCCTTCTCAAGTCAAATGAATGTTGATGCTTCCTGTCACACCATGACCTGTCCAGCAGAGGGAAACAGAGACAAGATCAACCTCCTCCTGAATCCCCAGCCATGTTGGGCCCAGATGGGTTTGACCTGGGCTCTCTAACTGGGGCCTGGCTAGTTATGTCCACAGTTTCCATGTAGGCCTCACATGGGTTGACCCAAATGAAATGAACACAGCTCAGTGTGCACACTACAGGCTGTTAAATTAAACACTGAATCAGTGTTGGAAATTAATGTGATAATTAAGTGATTAATTGAGGGTATGTTTACACGACAACGATATGCTTAAAATGGAGAGATGTTTTTCCATTGAGTCTTCCGCATACAGACTTGTCAAAATGATCCCCATTCACACGGATCTGCGAAAACGACTAAAACGCTGTATTCTGCTGCCGGATCAGTAGATGGCGATGAAACACTACACACTGAATATGTTACACGCATGTGCATGATGTCATCGTCTTCAGAGATTCACGTTTTGTTGTTTACATGGAGACCAAGTTTGTGCTGATCCACCTATCCTGATGGACTGAGGTACCGTCACCAAGCATTCGTTTTTAAACAATAACTTAATCTATCCTGTGTCTTAAGTACAACAAAACATAGCCAATAGATCCTAACTAAAATTACCATGGTAAACCAATAATAAGATTAGAGTTACCATTTAATATTTCTTTAATACGGCCAAATGATTCACATAATCGTACATAAAGGAATGCGCATGTTCAGGCTTGAATCGTCTAAGCCAATATGATTGCTGTATTATAGTACAATTAAATGTGTGGCTACTCCATCGTTCCAGACTGCACTCTGGAGAACTAAATTGCCAGACACCTGTGGCTCAACCTGGCCGATATGAGAGAAGCCGAGCGAACCCGGTTCCTCGACACTCCCATATCCCAGGCTGGCCTCTTCGGTGGAGCGGTCGAGGACTTAGCCCAACCGTTCTCGACCGCCCAGAAGCAGACTGAGGCTATCAAGTATATTCTGTCCCGACGACCCGCTGCTGCCACCACCCAGCCGTCGGCACAGAATCCTCAGCCTGCTCGCCCGCCGAGGGTGCCCTCCCGTGGTTCCCGCCCCTCCCGCACGGCCCCAGCAGCAGCCTCCACCTGGGCCGCGTTGTGGAGGAAGCTGCAGGAAGGCGCCCCAGCCCTCTCCTGCCCCACGCCCCGCTAAACGCCAGGCTAAGTGGCGCCCCTGAGATGGGCTGCTCAGAGATGGCGGTCAATTCTTTCCAGGAGATGGTAGCAGGGCCACTCCTTCCCCTGGTGGAGGGCCAGGGGAGAATCTTTTGTTCTCCACTCCCCGCTGCTCGCCCCGTGTCGGGCAGCACCCAAATGTGGTTAAAGAAGGAATTGACACACCCATCTCTGAGCCCCCAGAGGTCCCGGATGACAGTGCGCGCCGCTCATGAGCCTCGCCACTCTCGTCCCCCTCTGTCGCCAGACCCCTGCCAGAGCACGCCCCCGTGGAACGCTGGTCCTTCCCTAGCCTCCTCTGGCAGGACGCGGTTGATGAGCGTGCCCACACATCGGGTCACTACCATAGACTGTAAAAAATATAGACAAAGCGTCTGTGACGTCACCCATAGACTTTCTGAAGAACGGGTTTGAAGCCGTTTATGGGGGGTATGGCGGCGCCATCTTGGGAAATCTTAGGAAATCCTAACCCCGCCCACCTTCTGACGCCGCGCGCGTCACTCGCTCGCTCTGCTACTTCGGTTATCTCTGTGTATATTTAGGCAACGAAATATGTTATAAAACACCATACTAACTCTTTTCGTTTTCATTTAAAGAAATCTTAAACATTATAGCCACACAAATGTGGTTCAGGCAACGCGTATTGATTATATTCACTGCACATAACGTTTGCCTATTTATAAAAAAACAAACAAAATATAAAACACAAACCTGCCTCTTTTCGTTTTAAATATAATATAAAAATATTAAACATTTTAATATGGTCCAGGCAATATGTGCATTTGTACTAAACAACAGATGTTGCAGTAAACAACATTACAGATCATATTCGTTGTATTAAAATTTAAAATGACAAAACTCAACCCAGTCTCTTTTTGTTAAATTTCAGTTTTATCAATATTAGCTATTATAAAAGTATAAGTAAAAGGTACAAGAAGCTATACAAATAAAGCAAACAATTCTGTCAAACATACAAAGTCAGCGCTCGATCTAATCTAACCATACAATGGTAAAGTTAAATAGCTTATAAACTTATGAACTTCCCCTCAGCCAAACCGATTGGCCAGGGAACAAATTATAGATTTACAAGACCAAAAATCGCCCGTTAGATATACACAAGACAAATTATATCTCATGTTTAACCACTACAGAGACGTCAGAGTCAGCGGCAAACGTCAGAACGACTAGCCGAGGAAAGGCTGTTCCAGGCGGGGTACATGAACGCCGAGCGCCCGGTCATCGCTGGATCTCACAACTGGATACAATTTTCATAAATCTTTATAAATAAACCACAGATTTGAGCTTTAAACAACTACATTCTCGCCTGAAAAACTCTTAAAACTACATTTCATGATACAGAAACAGTAGTATTATATGTCAACTGTATTAAAAAATGGCGCTTCTTATGTTGTCATTCTCCGTGGCGCTGCCTTGTCAGCTGTCAATCAAGCTGTCAATCAAAGTTAACCACGCCCTTATTGTCATACATTTTATATCTAAATACAATCTAAACTAACGAGTTAGAAAAAAATTCACAGCCCTCATGGTTGTCAGGCACTCGGAACCTATCGAAAAATACAATAAAAGTCCATGGGACCAACCTGTAAAAACATGAATTTATGCTGTGAAAACGGACATTTTAACATGGGGGCTATGGACATTTGCTCCCTTTTGGGACCTCGCCCTAGCGGATTTTCGATGTATTGCAGTTTTTCGCACTTCCGGGTAGGCTTCATTTTTCAGATCAGAATGTTGCCGCTTGGTCACTACGCCGCCCACGTCTGGGCCGGTCATTCCGCCTCGCTGCACCATCGAGGGTACATCTGTGGTTCGCATGACCCTGCTGGCACAATTCTTGGGAGCCTGGCTAGAGCTTCCCAACCTGTCCCGCTGGGTCGCCCGAACCATCAGGCTCGGCTATGCGATTCAGTTTGCACGGTCTCCTCCCCGCTTCAGGGGAATCCGCTTCACTGGTCGGTGGCAATGCCCCTGTCATGAGAGCGGAGATCGCCACCCTACTGGTGAAGGGTGCGATCGAGACCCTCCAGCTGAAATGAGGTCCGGGTTCTACAGCCCCTACTTCATTGTGCCCAAGAAAACCGGTGGGTTACGACCAATCCTGGACATGCGCGTCTTGAACCGGTCCCTTCACAGGCTCCCATTCAAGATGCTCACGGCCAAACACATTTTCAAATGTGTGCGGCCACAGGATTGGTTTGCAGCGATCGACCTGAAGGATGCCTACTTCCATTTTTCTCAACAAAGACCTACGGTTTGCTTTCGAGGGGCGGGCATACCAGTACGCGGTCTTCTCATTTGGGCTAGCCCTGTCTTCTCGCGTCTTCACAAAAGTCGTTGAGGAAGCCCTTGTGCCGCTACGGCTACACAGGGTTCGCATCTTGAATTATCTCGATGACTGGCTGATCCTAGCTCACTCTCGAGTCCGGGCCGTCTGGGCCTTCGGGTCAACTGGGAGAAGAGCAAACTTTGCCCTGTGCAGAGGATCTCTTTTCTCGGTATGGAAATCGACTCTGTCGCCATGTGCGTGCAGCTACGAGAGAGCGTGCGCAGTCACTGCTGACTTGCTTGAGACAGTTCGAGGACAAGAGTGCGGTTCCACTGAAACTATTTCAGAGGCTCCTGGGGCATATGGCATCCGCAGCCACAGCAATGCCACTCGGATTGCTTCATATGAGACCGCTTCAGCTCTGGCTTTGCGATCGAGTCCCAAGGTGGGCATGGCAACACAGCACGCTCTGAGTACCAGTGACTCCGACCTGCCATCAGACCTTCACCTTGTGGACGAACCTCAGTTTTCTACGGGCCGGAGTGCACTTAGAACGAGTTTACAGGCATGTTGTTGTCTCAACAGATGCCTCCAGGGCTGGGGTGCTATGTGCAATGGACATTATGCCGCGGGCTCCTGGACAGGACCTCAGCGCCTTTGGCATGTCAAATGCCTCGAGTTGCTGGCAGTCCGTCTCGCCCTGCACTGCTTCCATGCTTTGCTCAAGGGTCAGCACGGACTAGTCCGACTAGACAATACCGTGACATTAGCGTACATCAACCAACAAGGTGGTCTACGCTCCCGCCATATGTCGAAACTCGCCCCCCACCTCCTTCTATGGAGTCAGAAGCATCTGAGGTCGCTTTCGAGCCATTTATATCCCGGGAGACCTGAATTGTGCAGCTGACGAGCTCTCATGGCTTCAGCCTCTCCCTGGAGAATGGAGACTCCATCCTTTATTTTATTTTTGACAAAACATCACTATATATTTAACATATGAGCAGAAATTGGCAAACAAAACATGTGACTAGTCTTTTTTACAGTAAAAACTTTATAATCTATACAAAACTAATCAATGAAATCTTGTCTAAACATTAATATTTCATCTGTTTTACTCATCTCAGTATAGCAATATAGTTTGGTAAAAGCTAAACTAGTATGTGTTCATGTAAAAATAACATGCTTACTAATGTAAGTGTGAGTGTGAATGAACGGCACATATGCGCGCTGTTGTTTACTACAGCTGTAGTAAACGTCTGTGCCCTTCATTCATTCATACACAGACACGCGATTCATATTTAAACAGTCTTTTTACGAGTTGTAGTAAACAACATCGCACATCTGTGCTTTCATTCATTCACACGCAGACACGCGATTCATATTTAAACAGTATTTTTGTGGTTTACAGACATTATTGCATATCGCGATTAGAACAAAGTACTTAAGAATAAAGAACTTACTACTATCCTCAACTGGATCCGTTGCTCCTCGAAATGAAACTAAACCGCACTTCTGAGGTATATTTCCCAGGATTATTAATATGATAGTATTATTCCTCGCAGTGAAGCAAGACAACGTAAAGTGCACGTAAAATAAACTTGATGTGTTTTATCCAGCTGATGTGGGCGTTGACACGTTTGCATGGATCGCCTCAGATCATTTGTGTTTGAATAGCCACGCTCTCCGTCGGGCGTGGTCACATTAACACTTAATGAGATGAAATGAGAACGACTGACATCTCTCTCTTTTCATACAGATTACATAAACTGAGAATATTTGTTTTTTATAAAAATTATTTCATTTAAAAGAAGAGAATTCAAGCTATATGCCGGTGTGTCTGTATGCCTGTGGGACTGAGTATTCGCTGAGTTACAGTTCATTTTCGGACACGTTTCAGAAGGAACTTCACTGACAGAGAGAAGGCAGAACTTGCATCATGTTTATTTTTCTTTATTTGGCAAAAAGCACAACACTTTGTTTTTATTGTGAGTATACACAAAAAAATAGACACTTAGCAGGATCGAAGGATGTATAAGACTTGTAAGATATGTAAGATCAAAATCATTTTCGGTTGACAAAGCGTGCCTGGAATTCGGGCCGGCCTACTCTCACCTGATCCTGAGACCCTGGCCTGGATACGTGCCCAAGGTTCCCACCACTCCCTTTCAAGACCAGGTGGTGAACCTGCAAGCGCTTCCTCCCTTGGAGCCTTGGCACTGCTCTGTCCCTTCGTGCTTACGTAGACAGAACGCAGTGTTTCAGGACCTCAGACCAGTTCTTTGCCTGTTATGGTGGGAAGCTGAAGGGAAAGGCTCTCTCCAAGCAAAGGTTGTCTCACTGTATAGTGGACGCCATTGCTTTGGCATACCAGCAGCAAGGTCCCCCTTGGTGTGACGCCCACTCCTCCCGGAGTGTGGCCTCCTCTTGGGCTCTAGCGCATGGTGCCTCGCTAACAGACATCTGGAGAGCTGCAGGCTGAGCGACACCTAACACATTCGCCAGGTTCTATAACCTCAGAGTGGAGCCAATGTCCTCTCATGTACTCGCTTCAGCCAGCCGGTACTAGGACCCGCTCAGGTGTCTTCGCTTGCTCGCCATTCCACTCCACGGACTGGACACGTGTGATATTCCAGCCTCCCCGACGGGCCCTGAGTTCCTCCAGCACTGTTGACGTCAACACCAGAGTTATGTCACTGGCAGCTTTCGCGTTGGCTAGGTGTCGTGTCGCCATGTGCATGGTTCCCCCTCTGGGCGACCCCCATGTGTATTTCCACTGTAAGCCTCTCTGAGCATGTGTCTTTCCCTCGGCAAGCCACCATGCCACCCCTGGGGTTGAAATATTCCACCTGCGGCTGGACACCCCAGTGATTCTCCATATGCAGCCCCCTCCCAGGTCATATGTGTATTCTGTAAGTCCCCTGAGTAGGGAACGGAGACGTTATGTTTCCCTGCCACTTCCGCTGTACCATCTACACAGAAGCAGCAGTTTTCATTTTTGCAAATCATACATTATTACGATAGATAGATAGATAGATAGATAGATAGATAGATAGATAGATAGATAGATAGACAATTTATTATAAAAGCATACATCTAGCTTACACATTTACCCAAATTATCATACGCCTGGTTAACCGAAGTTAATTTGGGTGGGTTTCTCCATTTCAATGTAACTTCTCTCTTTTATGGCCGTGGCAAGAGCGTTGCTCTCCTTGGCTGTGAACCGCTCCTGGCGCGCGCCTGGCAAATCCGCCGTTACAATCGCAATGCGCTATGCAAAAAGCGCGTCTGCTCTTAAAGGGAATGTGAGATGACGCTCTGATTGGTTTATTTCACGTTACGCCCAAACCACACCTATGAATAATGAAGCTACTTCAGACCAACCCATTTTAGATTTGCGCCTGGCGCAAGAGTCATTTATCCCGCCGCGAAAATAGCAACAGCGCCGAGACCCGCCCACAAAGTTACTTGCGCTTTGCGCTTGACACTTGCGTTTCAGATCGTTAAAATAGGGCCCATTAGGTGTTTGCAGTTTTATATTAAGATATATTCATTTTCAGTGGACTCAAATGAAGTAAGTTCACAGTACTATCAGTATAAATACTAGTTTTTAAACTCAAACTGTTTGAAGCAATTGGTTTCCCAAATGATACGAGTTACCTATCATGGTATTTTTACGGTAACAATCAATCAATCAAGGCCTTTTGCAGGTGTTTAACATGCCTTCTTTCTGTGCAAAAGCTGGTGTAAGCATGGCAGGACAGAGGTGTGCCCTCTGTCAGCGAGGACCGCTAAGCTTCCCGGTTTTCTGCAAGGTGATGCCGTCGGTCAGGGTTCATGTTAAAGACATTCATGTGCCGCTTGACGACATACTTAAAGCGGAGCTTGGGTCGGCCATGAGGGCAGTGTCCCACAGCTAACTCCCCATGGAAGATGGACTTTGGGAGACATTCATCTGGCATACGACGTACAAGGCCGATCCATCTGAGACACCTTCTCCGGAACGCTGTGTACATGTCACTGATGTTAATGAGTTTCAGCATGGTGGTGTTCGGGACTCGATCCTGCCATGACAGGCCAAGGATCTGCCGTAGGCAACGGAAGTGAAAAGCATTAAGCTTGTGCTCCTGCCATCGGTATATAGGCGGTATATATATTTCGCTTCCATATAGCAAGACATAGCACACAGGACTCATAAACGTGCACCCTTACTTTGAAAGAAAGTTGTTCCAGACATGAGACTGAAGCCGCCCATAGGTTGTTGAGGCATGACCGATCCTGGTATTCAGTTCAGCATCAAGGCTGTTGTTTACAGTCAAAGTTGAGCCGAGATAGATGAATTTCTCGACAACCGACAGCACTGTGCCATTGATGGTGACGTGAGGGGAAGCAGGAGCGTTCTGAGCCATCACCACTGTCTTCTTGAAGCTTATGGTAAGTCCGAACTCTGTGCAGGCAGCGGCAAAATAATTGCACATCTCCTGAATTTCTTGTTCAGTGTGAGCCATGAAGGCAGCGTCATCTGCGTAGAACAATTTGTGCACAAGGACGCGCTTCACCCTGGTTCTAGCCCTCAGGCGAGCCAAACTGAAAAAGTTGCCATCATACCTGGTGTGCAGCAGAACACCACCTGGATCAGGAAATGCCTGTCGCAGCACAGCCGAAAAATAGATGCCAAACAAACAGCCCTGCTTTATTCCGCAGCAGACATCAAACTCATTTGAGCGGGCACCGTTGAACTGTACAGTTTCCCGCATCTCATCATGGAAGCCTTGGAGTATTGCCAAAAGAGATGCCGGACAACCGAGTCGCTGCAGAACGTGGAAGAGACCAGAGCGACTCACATAATCGAAAGCCTTAGTCAGATTGACAAACACCATGTACAATGGGTGTTGCTGTTCCGCACACTTTTCCTGAAGCTGGCGTACCAAAAAAATTATGTCCAAGGTCGAGCAACCAGCACGGAAGCCGCTCTGACTCTCCGGGAGCACCTGGTCAGCAACGTGCTGCAGTCTTGGGAGGTTTACACGTGCAAGGCATTTTCCCGGAAGGCTAAGGAGCGAGATACCTCGGTAGTTGTTCCAGTCCTGCCTATCACCCTTATTTTAATAAAGAGTGATGATGTTGGCATTCTTGAGTTCGCTAGGGATGCAAACAGCATCGAAACAAGCAGTGAAGCCGCCTGACCAGCACTGCCACACACTTCAGCAGCTCCGCTGGAATTCCATCGCTACCCGGTGACTTGTTATTCTTCAGAGCTGCAATCGCATGCTCGATTTCCATTGTCGAGATCTCCACATCCAGCTCATTGAGGACAGGTAGTTGTGGTACAGCAGCAGAAACAGCGTTCAAGTCGGCGTCCACAGGAGTGCATGCAGCAAGCTGTAATGTTCGACCCATCTACCAAAGTGGCCTGGGAGGTCACTGATGACAGCGCCATCAGTGTCTCGCAAAGATGCTGTTTTTTTTCGCTGTAGGACCCAGTGCCTCATTGATGCCACTGTACATGCCGCATATGTCCCCAGTACTTGCACACCGTCCTACCTTCTCACTGAGGTCCTGCCAGTACTGCTCGTAGGCCTGGCGTGTAAGACGCTTGACGTCTTTCCTGGCCTTACGATAGTAAGCGATGGTGGAGCCGTTTCTGTCTTGGAGAGCACTGAGACGGGAAGCACACTTGTCAGCTAGGGCCGGGAGCAGAGTAGCAGAGCTTGCAAGAAACCAATCCGGTTGTTTCCTTCTACAAAGGCCGAAGACCTCAGATGTGGCCTCCGTCATGGAACCTCTTAGCTCGTCCCAGGTGTTTTCAGGAGTGCCGTCAACTCTGAAGTGAAGGCCCTCCATACGCGCACTGAAACTTGCCACGTATTCATGTTTCCGCATCAGCTCAATGTTTAGCTTTGGATTGGGCTTTGGAGTGGCACTGTGCAACTTCTTTGGGGTGAGTTTTAGAGTGCAGCGGACAAGGGTGTGGTCGGTGTCACAGTCTGCAGAAAAATACTCATGTACCTCTTGACAGCGTTGAGTTCGCGCCTCCTGACAATAATGTGATCAAGTTGGTGCGAGTGTTTGGACCGGGGGTGCATCCAGGTAACCTTGGATCTGATAGTTCCAGATGAGAAGGAACCCGGTAAGCATAGGCCATGAGCAGCGCACAAATCGAGGAGACATTGGCCATTGTCATACCTTTATTTTACCGCGCAATTTTTTACAGTGGAGTGCTGTTAATTTAAAGTATATTCCTGCAGGCTATTTTCTCGAAAATGACAAATATTACCCAGAATGCATGGTTTTCTATAGTATATTACTGTTTTAATGGAAAACGGTATGTTACTGTCCAAATTTGGCCATTTTTCAACCACAAGGTTTAACACAATGTTAAACCTCACTGTAAAAAAAATAAAAATCATCATAGTAGCTACATGATTCTACTGCATGAGATCCAGCAGTGTTGGGATAATCAAATAATATGAAGGATTTCTTCACTTTTTAGGATTACACAAGGAGTGTTGCTTTGACATACCCAGACATCAAGAATCAGTGTATGAATCGCTATAATGGTCATAGTTTGCTGTTTTTTTTACAGGGATTTACTGCAGTGCGGTTTTCTGTCTCATTGGCATCAGCATTGTGGAGACCATCCTTGTGAATTATCTGAAGGCTAAAGGAGCTAAGAAGAGATCAGTGGAAGAAACATCTACTGTTAGTGGCCAGGATGGTAAGAGTTGACACCGCATCTGATTATGAGGAACATTTTCCTGTATTTTATACTTTTTCTTCACAAATTAAGATTTATTCGTTAAATTAATCTTAAGATTTGTTTGTTTTGTTACTTTGGTACATATGCAAAGAAAAGCAAATAAAATTAATCTTTGAGTAAATTAGACATGTGAACATGTTCGAGCATCCCTGTGCCCCTAAAATAGTACAAGCGGTTTGGATAATGGATGGATGAAAATAGTACTTTATTGTGTATGAAACAAACCACTCTAAAGCCACACATGAAATTCATTTGTTTTTCTATAACAGAGTATCAACAAAGATACCACATTGAAAAATCGTGTATATAATTGAAATTGTTTAGACCACACAAAATAGCATCCATATACTTGCTTTGCTTTTTTCCTCTCACAGGCGATGTAAAAAAGCAGCAGAGCCCTCCAGCCTCTGTTAGAGATCAGAATGAGGAGCAGACTTATACCATCGAGCTTCTGAAGCAGATAATCATTGAATGTCAGGCTGCAAATCAACGAAACCAACGAGAGAAGACATTTCTGTCCTTGACCAGCGTGGCAAGGATCATAGATGTGACCTTCTTGGTTCTTTACATAATCACTACTACTGTGTTTCTGTCTGTGCTTGGGAAGCGTTGGATTCCATATTGATGTCTTATACTTGAGATATCACACAATACTACATTTTAATATAAAGAGTTAATATAAAGTTTAAATTGAGTTTAATACACAAGAATTCATGGGAAAAACACAAAGATTCAGACAGGATCTCAAGTGAAAAAAGAATATCCCTCTTATAATCAGTTATAAAAAGTAAAGTTACATATAGTTGATAATATTCTAATTAATTTATCAAAATCCATTTACACTGCAATTACAATTGCCCAAATAATGTAATAAGGTTAATGTACTAATTATAACATTTTGAATATGAAAAAATGTAATGTTGAGACATTCAATTATGCTATTATGAAACTAAAACCACCAGTAGGTGGCAGCAAGTTATAATAAGTGAATCACAGAATCATTATTTCAACCAATTCGTTCAAACCGGCTGATTCATTCATGAAAGATCGAGGCTGAATCTGAAGTCACCCACTAAACCCTCATTCACTATTCCCTATGTTAGTCCACTAATACTGTTCACTTGAAGGAAGGAAATGAAAATGATTTAGTGAATTTGGACTGTACACTCGTTATTGCGGTGCATTGTGGGATTGAATGAGTGCACTCAATAACGTCCACTATGGTTTCGGACACCACTACAAATGAACGTCCCCTCAAATAACACCCAATTTGAGGGTATTGGGGGGGATTTAAGATTGAGCCCAAGTGTCCATTGACTTTATGAATGTGTCATTGAATTATTGACTCGCCCGGCAAAATTGGGCAAAAAGAGTCAAATTTGACAATGGAGTGTTTAAAAATAGTAAATTCATATAATAAACTGTTTATTGAACTGTTGTATAAAATTAATTTCACATTTTGCAATTGTGCTGATATTCGAGAAAATAACACTTGTGCTCGTGTGATATTGCTTAATATGTTATCTTATAAACACAAAATTTGGTAATTTATATCCTGAATTTTGGGGGCATTTGTATTCATTTTGGTGGACCATCCGGTTGTCTTCGCGAATGTGAACATCTGAATGTGCGCTTTTGTTGTCTATGGCTACAAGAGGTAAGTGTTTCTCTTTTATTATGACAGACTTGTCGATGTGCTCTGATAAAAAGCTCAAAAGCGCACATTCAGAGATGCGAAGACAATCGGATGGATGCGGGTCCGTCACTGATTATGGCCCCCCTGGAAACATTTCCGTTGTGTCTTTGCAGTTTGCAGTTAATTTCCCTATTTGCTCGTGCTGTGAATATTTGCAGCGTACGTGATGTGAAATCGACGAAGTTGTTTTCTGAATATGTAGTTGTTGTGGCGTTTGTATGTGTTTTCTGAATTTGGAGATGTTTTCTGAATATGTAGTTGTTGTGGCGGCGTTTGCATGTGTTTTCTAAATTTGGAGGTGTTTTCTGAATATGTAGTTGTTGTGGCGGCGTTTGCATGTGTTTTCTAAATTTGGAGGTGTTTTCTGAATATGTAGTTGTTGTGGCGGCGTTTGCATGAGTTTTCAAAATTTGGAGGTGTTTTCTGAATATGTAGTTGTTGTGGCGTTTGTATGTGTTGTGACCCTTCTCGGCCACCGTACATTTCCAACCTTGCATGACGCTATACTGTATGTGCTTCATTTAGCGGAGAATATCTCAACTATTATAGACTAATAAAATTTCTACCCGGGACGAAAGTCCTGAAAATGACCACAATAGGTGACACTAATCACACTACAGGTGAATGGGACTATTTTTTTTTTCCTTTATAGATATCCTCATACATTTCTACCAGTTTAATCTTCATATTAAGAGAAATACTTTTTGTATTACACTTTGTCTTAAAAATAAAATAAAATATGCAAATTAGGCAATATCTCATTAAATATGCGTACATACTCTTGAAGCTACAGGTTTTCTGATGTGATCACAATGTTCACAATGACCATGTAGTGTAAGTGTAAGAATTCTGGTTTGATATTTTTAAATGTGTTTCTGTAGATGTTCAGTCTGGATGTCATGTGTGTGGGGGGGGGGTGTCCTGTTTTGTGCTGTATTGAATGGAAAATTATAAATACAATTGTAAACAAACAAGGGACTTTTTTAAAAGAAAGAAAACAAGAATTTGATTAATATACAGACATTTTATATCCAACCTTGCTATTATCATTGGAACGTTAACTTAAAGTGATATGGGGTCAATGGGGTCATATTAGTCTATAACAGTTGAAATATTCTCCGCTAAATGAAGTGCAAACAAATCTTACCCAGGTCATCTACTACAGGGGGCACGCATTCATTCATTACACACACGTTTCACTATACATTCATTCACACACTGATTAGCGGAGGGTACTGAGACGAAACCACCAATTCATTTTCTTCCTCTACATTTGAATTTAGTTTATAATACACTATATACTGTATTTAAGGTTTATAATGCATGTGATAAAAACATTACACAGATTTTGGTTGACACTATTGCAATACTTATTATTTAGTCATTTTAAGTCCTTCCATCGTTGTTTTGGAGTTCACACTTGCTAGCTTGCATTGAAAAAAACTTGATTTTGATTTGTTTTTATCTATATTATCAACATTTGTTGTTCTGTATTATTATTCAGTTTTGGTTGTTATTATATTTACTTTGATTAGAGGAATTATAAGTATAACATTAAGTAGGCTCACGGTTTATCTTAAACACCGGTCTGTTTTTGTTCTGTTCATTTTTCCTTCGTTTTTCCTTATACTGAGGTGAAGGTTGAAGTTTATTTTAAGTCTAGCTATTATTTGTTACATTATTTTTGAATTAAGTTGATTAAGTTTGTGTTCTGTATTAGTTACATTTTTTGATTGGTTGGTCACAATAAAAAAAAAATGTTGTTGGAAATCTGGTGTCCACATGCCTTATTACCTGGCTTTATCACACACACACACACACACAAGAGCGCCTGAACGCAATTGCCAATTGTGTTTGAGAATCCGTTCAACATCGCTCAAAATGCTAGAGGGAAATTCTGGTATTGTCACATTTTTTTTATTTCAGTACCGACTTGGTACCGAATTTGGTACTTTTGACAACACTAGTTTCAATGTAGCTTTTCAAAGCAGAAATTCATAATGTTAATGTTTATTATAATCAGTGTTGTAACGCGTTACAGTAACGTAACTACTTTTTCGGGTAAAAAGTAGTGTAACGCGCTACTACTGAAAATTTGGTAACGAAACGTAGTTCCTTTTTCAATTCGGCGCAACGTTACTTTTCCTATGGATAGATTTGACAGCGACACTGCCTTCTCAGCTGCGCGCTTGAGAGAAGAGAACTGTTGAGAACTGAAGAGAACTGTTACTATGGTAGTCTTCTACCAACCCTGGAGACCCTGATGTCAAGGATGCTCGCACTCCAAAATGGACTGTCAAGGATGACAGCAGACCTACCGGGTGTAATTGTACAGGTAAGCCAATTCGTAATAGCCTATCGTAAAGTTAGTAGCTACAGGCCTACGTGTTGTATCCTAGTCATTAAAGAAAACGATTTAGTTTCATATTTATGTTTAAATAAAATAAAATAAAAATGTTGCGCAATATATCGGGAGACAAATGGAGTGGGCAGACATGATTTTGACCACTTTATTAAGTTTGTTTTTGTAGAAAGCCTTTCTTTAAAGTGAATTTCGTTTTGTATTAATTGTATCTTAATTTTAATCAATGTTTTATCAACCAATTTCCTGAATTTAATAAATAAGTAAATATAGCATGCAATATAATCATGACATGGAGGCACCAGCGCGTGAACTGGAGCTCGTCTCATACTGTAAATGAACCGAAACTCAGATAAGCTACTTGCCTCACAGACCTGAGAAATATATAGGAAGCTTGAAATGTGTACTTTTAAACAAAATATATTTTTTTCTCTCAAAATATATTTTTTTTCTCCTACTCCCTTGATAGAGAGAGTCGGATGTCTGAAAACTAAGCTTATGTCTTCTATATAATTTTGTCCTAGGCTATCAAGACGCGCTTTGCACCGGTGTTGGAGAGCAGGGAAGCTTTATTGGCTGCCTTGACGTTGGCGAAATTTTAAGTTCGGTGGATAGGGGTAGCGGAGCGGAGAGAAGCAGTGCCACACTGATGCAGAGCCGGCTGAGAATAAAAACAGAGAAGTTGCCGCACACAGCAGCGCCAATGAGAAGGACTTTTTTTTCTTTCGAAATTGATAAAAAATTTTACAATAAAGAGCACAAAAGAAATACCTGTTATGTCCTCCATAGTATGACTTTATGTCCTCACATTTAGGAACAGATATTGGGTTCTGCCCAAAGTCAGGCAACATAAAAGTAACGTAAAAGTAACGAGTAACGTAAAAAGTTACTTTCCAAAGGGGGTAACTAAGTAAAGTAACGGATTACTTTTTTTTAAAGTAACGAGTAACGAGCAAACACTACTTTTTAAAAGTAACTTCCCCAACACTGATTATAATACATTAATGCCTACCCAGCCAGCACAGCGATGGGGCCCAGATGGGTTTGACCTGCTGTCTAACTGGGGCTCGGCCAGTTTTGTCCTCAGTTTTTAAGGCCCCACATGGTTTGCCCAGATGAAATGGACACTGCCCAGTTTGCAAACTACAGGGTGTTAAATGAAACACTGAATCAGTGTTGGAGTTAATGAGATAATTAAGTGATTAAGTGATGAATGAGTCTTATTAACCCTCTGAGGTCGGCAAACACGCCCCCGCGTTTTGCTGGATTTTCTTCACATTGTTGCACAATAAACTTAAATTACTCCGTCATTTATGGTCATACAGAAAAAACAAATATAAAAAAAAATCTGTGATATTTCTACTTTTGTATGTGTCCACTTACAATCAAATCAAAACATTGTACTTTTGTAAAATAAAGAAAATAAACAGGGTGTGCGTTCTGCCTCTCCATCGCGGTGAACTTTTTTTTCTTGAGCACGTCTATAAACTGAAACAAAACTCAGCGAATACTTGTCACACATTTATGAGCCATATACCTTTATAAACATTTAAGTGTGTACTTTTAAATGATCGGATTCAAACTGAAAACAAATATTCTCTGTTTAAGTAATTTGTATAAAACCAATAGGATGTCCAGTATCTCAAACGCTTGCTAATTACTTTTAATTCGACACGCCCACTCTCGCAAAAGTGATTCACATGCAAATCTCCACATGGAACGCGAACGCCCTCGTTACCTCAAACACAAAACACCAAAAAACTTCACAAGTCTCTGCTTTTCGTCGAGTTTGGAAGAAACGCCTGAGCTTACATTGGATTTACCTCAGAAGAAGAAGAACGCGTTTTGAAGACAAGAAAGATGTAAGGTAAGAAATTCTTACTTATTAGTTTATGGTATTGTTGCATAAACTTCACATTGCAGTTGAACTGTTGCTAGATATATGGTGAATATTATAATATTTAGACCCGTGTTTACTGTTAAATACTGTTTGTGGATATCTGCTCAAACATGTATAATATGGTAACCATAATGTTTAAAGGTGAACTAAGTAACTTTTTTTACCTTAACTGAACAGCTTCAGAGTCATTGGAATGGTTATATTACTTATTTCGGGTTGAATGGTGGTCATTTCGCACCCCCCTGGTGCCCGTGAGCGGAAAATACGCACTTGCAACTTTGAGCCGGCGGGCCGCCGGCCGCTGCGTCAGGAAGTCTCGCGTGATATCAGGTCTGGCGATGTAAACAATTGCTTTACGGCCTAAAGAAATCTGCTAAAATGCTGTCATTATTGCGCTCCCTCACGCTGTCCGAACCCGAATGAAGAAGACGTTTTAAAGAACGTCCCATCTGCTTTGATGTCGTTGATCTATAGCCTCTGGTGTCTGAGAATCAACAACGAGTTTTTACAACAGTGTTGTCAAATATCTATTCCGAAGCTGTGGGGGGAGCTCTAGAGAGAAACCTGCGAGCAAAAAGCGAGAATACAGCGAAGAAGTCCCGAAGCTACTGAGTGCTGCTTTAATATTTTGGAGCGCGATCCCATTTGAATGTATCATATTTTGGAGCGCGATCGCGTTTGAAAGGAAAAATGCACCAAACATTATGCTTTATGTTTTTACTATTATCTCATTTCATATCATCATAACGAATGGAAACATTTGAAGTAACATATGATAATCAATATATTTTTCTCTAGCATTGTTACTGAAATCTTTTGGAAGATTTATAGGCTGCTATTATATAGGTTATTGTTATTATTATTTTATGCAGTACTGCACATAGCTTATGCCTACAAGGCACAACAAACATGGTGTTCATTATATTATATATTGTTGGAAACATTTGTGTGTGTGTGTGTGTGTGTGTGTGTGTGTGTGTGTGTGTGTGTGTGTGTGTGTGTGTGTGTGTGTGTGTGTGTGTGTGTGTGTGTGTGTGTTCTGTGAATTTTAAAAAGCAATTTTAACCAGAAAAATCTAAAATGTATTCCCAAAATCGTGCAGGCCTAGTTTCTCTTGATACCAGTATGTTCACTTTTTTTCTTTTCTTTCAGGGATCAGATGCTCCACTGAGTCCTGCTGACTTCAACATTCACATGAGTCTCTGTATATGAACATGGTAAAGTGAAAATCAAAAACATTGGAAATGAAAGGTATGTACAATGTTTTTAGGAATGGCACAAAGGTCTCTGTCTTTGGATCATTGTTTTCAATGTGCTCTTTTGTCATTTGTTGTGTATCTTTGGATTATGTTGTGTTGTAAATAAATCCAAACAATCTAAAATCCATTATTTTTTAAATCTCCTCATTCTTTGTGCAAGGTTGCTCTGAATGACAGGGCCTGATCGCTCCTAATAGGGCAGTTAGGGGAGTGTCTTTGTCTTTCTCAGGTGTTAAAGGCTTACATATTAATGAGATGATCACGCCTCTTCGCATAAGGCTTTTTCACACAAAACACGTCTTAGAAATTTTAAATCAATATATTGTCTTATCTGAATGAGCGGTCAGGGTGATTTTCACATAGTTTTGGAGCAAATATTCTAGGCTACGTGATACAATTTTCAAAAGTCTTGTGAAGAAATAATCAGTATGGGTTTCATGGCCTTATTTCAGTGACAATTTTTTTTTGTATTTTCACAAACCACGCATAAATGTCATTATCTCAAAACTACAAACTTTTACACACATGCTGCTGATATATTATTGTAGCAGAGTTTGTGCTAAATACAGTGTAATAAGACTTTAGCCATGACAATGTCACAAGTAACAGAAATAAGCACAAATGTCAGAGCATGTCAGAACACCTCCAGGGCCAGAAAACAGCTCAGACCCCAGAGGGTTAAAAATAGCTGCAGAATCACTGAGAAAAAGAGAAACAACAAGAACAGAAAAAAAGAGAAACACAAGAACAACTGACTTCCAGACACAGCCTTAGATGAAACTAAAGATTAAAGATTAAACCGAGGTCCTGACTCTCTGTGAATTAAAATCCCATGGCACTTCTCGTAAAGAGTAGGGATGTAACCCCGGTGTCCTGGCCAAATTCCCTCCATTGGCCCTTGCCAATCATGGCCTCCTAATAATCCCCTTCCATTGAATTGGCTCTATTCATCCAAGTGGATGCTGCACACTGGTGGTGGTTGAGGAGAGATTCCCTGACATGGTTGTGAAGTGTTTTTGGTTTACAGTAGTACATATGAAAGCACTATATAAATGCCTCATTCAATATTTTTTCTCTGGCTGCTGTACCCACTTATTACGGCGAGAACAGAAAGAGAAAACGTGATAATATGATTTTGGCTTCTTATTGATAATCATCACATATTGGCCTCATTTACTGATTTCATTAGAGTCATTGATTATACTAGCCCTGTGACAGCATGAGATCCAGCAGTGCTTTAATCTGATCATCTAAATGAAAAAAGTCCATTGTGACACACTGTTACTAGCACAATATATCGAAATTATCGCAATATCGCAAATGTACATAACGCGATATGCATATCGCAGGGGTTTGCGATATCGGAAAGATTTTAATAGGCTACATAAAAAAGTAGTAAAAAGTCGAAATTTCAGGTCGACGAATATAGCAGAGAATAGACTGAGCCTGTGATTTGCTTGATGTTAAAACGAGTTATTAAGCGCAATAAGCTGCGGAAAACAACATTGCTGTACTCGCTTTGTCTGACTCACACCTTAAGCACGCGCACAAAAAGCCGCTTCTCAGACAGCGGACAGTTTTCAAGTGATCACAGTCGGTTATGTCTTAAGTGAACACAGCAAAATCCCCAGACTTAAATCAACTCTGCTCAGAGTACATATGGTCCCACTTTACAGAGAGTTAAAGTAACTCTGAATCAGAGTTAAAGTTAATGAGATAATTAAGGGATTAATTAAGTGCAGCTATAATCAATAAATTAAATCTAACTCAGAAATTAGGCTCTAAATGAATTCAGTGATTCAGGTCTTAAAGATAACTTTGTTAAAACATAACCAACACCACCACATCACATTTTCTCTTTGTTCATATGGCTGTTTTAACTCAGTTACAGCAGCCAAACAAAATCTAAAGTAAAACATGTAAGGGTCAAGAGCCCAACTAAATCAAACATCGATCACAATAATGGTGACTATTTTCTTCAGTGATTCTGCTTATTATCATCAGGTGTCTTCACTAAAGTCAAGTCAAGTCAAGTCAAGTCACCTTTATTTATATAGCGCTTTTTACAATACAGATTGTATCAAAGCAGCTTCACATTGATAACATGAAAATAATACAACAAAGTTTGTTTCTAGAAGAAAATTGCATCATCGTCCACCCATAATAAGGCAGATCAATAATATTGTTGAATATTAAATGTCCCCAACTAAGCAAGCCAAAAGCCAAGGCAACAGTGGCAAGGAACCAAAACTCCATCAGGTGACAGAATGGAGAAATAAACCTTGGGAGAACCCAGGCTCAGTCGCTCAGTTCTCCTCTGGCCAATGAGCGAACAGTGTATGATTATGATCCAGGCAGCGTTACAGGTCAGAAGTCAGATTGGTCGTGTCGATGAGGCCTTCACAGGGCTGATGAGGCTGGCACTTCAGGATGCGTCATGGTTAGGTCCAGGTGCAGATCCACCATCTGATCTGGATACGGCCGAGGTCCACCTCACTTCAGGAAACGGAGAGTCTTGTTGACACTTCAGGACTGCATTGTCGTCGCGTCCAGGCGCTGGTCCTTCTTCAGATCTGGATACGGCCTGGATATGACGGACTGCGGTAAACCTCAGTATAAACAGAGAGACTAATATTAGCGTAGAAGCCATTCTTCTTATGATGTAACGAGTACATCAGGATTTATGGGAAGTGTTCCCGGTTCCGGCTGGCCTAATCTATGCAGCCTAATATGGAATTATAGAAGTCTATAATGTGTTATGTGTATGCTAGGTCAAAAAGATGTGTTTTTAGTCTAGCTAACAATGTTAGGAAGACTGTTCCAAAGTTTTGGTGCTAAATAGGAAAAGGATCTACCGCCAGCAGTCGATTTTGATATTCTAGGTATTATCAACTGGCCGGAATTTTGAGATCGCAATAGACGTGAAGGACTATAATGCGTTAAGAGCTCGCTCAAGTACTGCGGAGCTAAACCATTTAGTGCTTTGTAAGTAATCAGTAATATTTTAAAATGTATATGATGTTTAATAGGGAGCCAATGCAGTGTTGACAGAACAGGGCTAATATGGTCATACTTCTTAGTTCTGGTAAGAACTCGAGCTGCTGCGTTTTGGACCAGCTGTAGTTTATTTATTAAGCGTGCAGGGCAACCACCCAGTAGAGCATTACAATAATCTAGCCTTGAGGTCATGAACTCATGAACTAACTGTTCCGCATTTGTCAATGAGAGCATATGACGTAATTTAGATATATTTTTAAGATGGAAAAATGCGGTTTTACAGATACTAGACACGTGACTTTCAAATGAAAGATTGGTATCAAAGAGCACACCCAGGTTCCTAACCGACGATGAAGCCATCAAGTGTTAGATAGTATTCTAGGTTATTACGTGAGGACGTTTTTTGTCCAATAATTAGAATCTCTGTTTTTTCAGAATTAAGTAATAAGAAATTACTAGTCATCCAATTTTTTATATTAGCTATGCATTCCGTTAATTTTGTGAATTGGTAAGTTTCATCTGGGCATGAAGAAATTTAGAGCTGAGTATCATCAGCATAACAGTGAAAACTAATGCCATGCTTCCTAATGATATCTCCTAATGGTAGCATGTACAGAGTGAACAGCAGCGATCCTAGTTATTTACTAAAAGTAAATATAACGGTTATTTTTAGACACAAAAAGACGTCAATAATCAGCATATGAATCTCAACAATGGTGACATGCTTCATGCTGCAATGCATGCTGGTAGCCATGAGTTTTATAGAGGGAATGCATTGACGTCACTCTCCTGCCGGAACACAACCCCCTCAGCCGGACTGAGTGGCAAAAGAGCTGCTGCGTGACTGGATTTAATAGGGGAAACTGGGATAACGTGAGTAAAACAAACAGTTATCAGTTTCACCTAAAGGTTGGACTCGATATAGTGTTCCTTACAACTTAACTAAAGATCCAGTGATCCATGAATATTGAAATGCAGCCAGGAATCGTATTTTCTCTGAGCAGTGCTGAATTAACACTGGGGATTTTACTGTGTAGGAAGTGTTCCTGGTTCTGGCTGACCTAGTTTATGCAGCCTAACAATCATTTAACTGATTTGCATAATATAAATTGATAATGTTCTATGTATATGCCAGGTCAAAGAGATGTGTTTGTCACCTTTTTCACCTTTGTTGCCATTGGCTTTTGGAGATGCACATCTGTTTCTGCAATGCCATAATTGCTGAAGAAAATATGCAGGTATGAAATCACCGCATTTGAGCCTTTACTAATGAGACTGGCTTCAACAACAAGGAAGTTCACCTGCCGAAGAATCCCCTCACAGCAGACACCAAACAACCCATAATTCCTTGGAACTAGAAAATAAATTGGTCCTGGCTGCAAGGGGTTACTTGGCAGGTGGACTTGCTGGGCATAGTCAAACGTGTAGTGCATAGTGATGTTGCGACTACATGGCTGATTGCTGCTTAGGTCTTTGATGTCATTCTCAGCACACACTTTCTTGGCCCCTGTGACCATGTTACATTTTTTCCAATTGCTAACACACTAAAATGACATGCACAGCACAATTATTAAAACTGACACACAGAGAGCAAAACCTCTTCTCAAGTCTCCCAAAGTCTAAACACATTTTCTGCTTAGCACATATTTTGCCATTCAAAATGGCACTTTTTAAACACACTGAACACAGTTCTCTGCATAAGACACAACAATCTGACATAAAGTCACATGTTTGCCATTTCAAAACACTGCCATTCAAAATGACACTCCATGAACTAACTGGCCAATGCATGTGCCACCTGACCAAACACCTCAATAGTTCATTGTTAACACTTCAATCTTTTTCAGAATTTTGTGAGCATATTTAATATATCTGCTTTGCATATGTTGCACTGACTTGTTTGGTGAAAAATTAAACAATAAATGTTTCAACAGCATGTGTGTGAATCTGCAAATATTTCTGTACATGTGAACAATCTGAAGAATTTTCTATAATTTGAATTATTTTAGTATCATGGTAAAGTATACTAAAGATGAGAATGCTTTTCACGGTCTTTTTTCTGGACGTCTGTCAAGTTCACACTATGGAAGATGAGACTGTTATTCTCCTGGCAAACCCAACACAAGTCCTTCATTGGCTTGGCCGTACGATGACCGGGAGGGGACATGTTCGGTTCACTTAGTTGTTTTGTCGTGGCCACAACACATAAACTCGTGGGAATGTGATAATATGTTGTTGCCACGAGGTAAAACAAACATATTTCGTCTGTAACATATCTGTAACCTTTCAAAACTTTTTTATGATATATTGGCATATAAATGTTAATTTGCAGTTTAATACGTTGCTTATACAAAGACATTTTATTTCAACGTATTTTAGTCGATTTTTACTCATCTCAGTATAGCAATATAGTTTGGTAAAAGCTAAACGGCACAGATGTCAGCTGTTCTGTAGTAAACAACAGTATCTGTGCAGTTCATTCATGCACACACAGACACACGATTCACATTTAAACAGACTTTTTGCGGTTTACAGACACTATTGCATATTGCGATTAGAACAAAGCACTTACAGTTTTTTTCAATTGTTTACACACTAAAATAAAAATGTCCACACAATTTGCTAAATTCTACTCCAATGAGCAAAACACCTCCACAGATTTGCACAACATTACACACAATGTCTGCTTCACCCTTTTTGCAAAACATTACACACAGTGATTTGTAAAACTCTACACACATTTTCACACCTTAGACCAGGGGTGCCCAATCCTGCTCCTGCCGATCGACTGTCCTGCACAGTTCATCTCCAACCCTAATCAAACACACCTGCCTTTAATTTTCAAGTGATCCTGAAGACCTTAATTGGTTGCTTCAGGTGTGTTTGATTAGGGTTGGAGATGAACTGTGCAGGACAGTCGATGGGCAGGAGCAGGAGTGAGCACCCCTGGTGTAGAGTTACATTCAAGCTATTTAAAACAAAAAACAAAATTCAAGGAAAAATATGCATAAATGTGTCATTTCGGTGATCAAAGATGAGTTTTAAGGGATAAAATTATTGATTACAGGGGGACTTTAAGAAAGAGGCAGGATGTAAGTGGACTAAATGATTGGAGAGGTCTCGAGTAAGTCACCAAAGTGAAGATCAAAGTTTGATTTTGGAAATTATAAGGTCAAATTTTTCTTTTAAAATAAAATATACAGATGGATGAATCATTCACAATAAGATCAATAACATGCATTTTTGAAAATAGAGTGAAATTTCATTTCAGGTCAACTTTAAAACAACAAAAAACAAAACAAGATTTTGGCCCAAAAACATGCTCATTAAAATTGCTCATTATTTTCTGAAATTAGTCAATGCAATTAGCAGAACACAGATATAATAGTGTGGTGGTATGCTTTTTCAAACAAAGCTTTCGAACACCAGGCGAATACTGGGACATTTTGCATTTTTTCTTTTCTTTTTGAAGCATGTGTAATGAGATAAAGTTTGGCTATTTTTATTTAAATAGGACATCAGGTGGACGTGATGTATTCCAGAGGTCTCATAGGAAAAATTCACGGCTGAGAACATTATCATGTGCCTCAGTTGCTGTGGTCCAGCCCTCTGGATTTTTTCCACCACCCTCTACTCTAAAAAAGTTGTTTACACACTCCAACAAAGTTAAAGAACATGAGGTCACAGCTCAGCTAGCCAATCAGCAGCTGTCACCGTGGTAAGCATGTTCCTCTGGGCCAATTGGAATCACAGAGGGCGAGGCCTAGACCTTCAGCAGCAGAACGAGTTTTATTGTTTGTTCAGTTGTCTGTCCCAACTGAAGAAGCCTCAAGGCTGATGATGAGTCTAGACTCGTGTTATTGTTTAACTTTATCTGTCCTTGCCGCATGTTGAGTCAAACGATAATTCTAAGGAAACCACATCAGTGTGGATTAAAACTAACCAACTGGCCTCAATAAGAGATGTTCTTTAAAGGAGGAAACAACACACTGCCATACTGTTTTTTGTTAATGAACCAAATAAAAGATAGCTGGCCTGGATTATCGAAAAATTGATAAGTTTACTTCAGCTGTAGTGTTGTTTAGAGTAAGCTCAGGGGAAAGTGAATGCATTAAAATATTTGGTGCTGACCTTGTTCACTCCCTAGAGCAGGGGTGCCCAATCCTGCTCCTGGCGATCGACTGTCCTGCACAGTTCATCTCCAACCCTAATCAAACACACCTGAAACAACCAATTAAGGTCTTCAGGATCACTTGAAAATTAAAGGCAGGTGTGCTTGATTAGGGTTGGAGATGAAATGTGCAGGACAGTCGATCGGCAGGAGCAGGATTGGGCACCCCTGCCTTAGACACAGATAAGGATTGTGAGGTTACTTCCTTGTCATTACAAAGCACCGGATTGCCAATGACCACACTAATGAACAAATTGGATAATCACATCCACCAGGTGTGGAAGCACACATGTGCTAATTTGAAAACGCAGCACTCAGGTGTCCTATAAAAGGCAGCTGGTGAGTTCACCTGTCTTCAACAAAAATGGAAGGAGTTAGAAGAAGAAGAAGAAGAAGAAGAATGAGAATGAGAATGAGAATGAGAATGAGAATGAGAATGAGAATGAGAATGAGAATGAGAGGGGGAGCTCAAAGAGGAGATGAAGGTGGTAGAGGAAGAGGAGAAGGAGATAGAGGAAGAGGAGAAGGAGATAGAGGAAGAGGCCTTGGTAGAAGAAGAGGAGGAGGAAGAGGCATAGGTAGAGGAAGAGGTAGAGAAGGACTTGAAGAGTTGATAGAACCTGAACAAAGAAGACGAGGACCAAATTTGACTCGAGAAATCCGTGCAACACTTATTGACCATGTTATCAACCATGGACTGACACTGATGGAAGCTGGACAAAGAGTTCAACCAAATCTCAGCAGAAATACTGTTGCGTTAGTAATTCGGACATTTCATCGAGAAAACAGGTAAGCTAACCACACAGTACATTGAAACTGAAGCTTGCTGTACTTATCATCAATATTGTTTACTGTGACATTTGACAGTAGGCTGCATATGTATTTTTACAGTTTTTCTCGATTGTTTACACTAATTTTCTGAAAGCATGCCTCATATTCTCAGAACTCTACACACAAATCCAAAAAAAACACACACAATGGGCAAAACCCCTCAATTCTCCTGCAAAATGAAACTTTACATTCAAAACAATGTTATTTCTTCTCAAAATGGTATTTTGTTTTCAAATGACACACACAAACCATCATATGAATAGACATTTATAAGAACCAGTTGAACACTGATGTGCTCAATGTAAAACACTATGATGAATGGAAAACACTTCTTCTCCATTCATTATAATGACTTAGGCCTTTTTTTGTTCAGTGTTACACTTACTACAGACAGTACATACATAAGTGTGTTGTAAAATATTTGAGAATATTGTTTTTATACTCAGAACACACAAATACATGGTAACAAATATATTTTATTTTTCCCACGAAAACAATGTACAGTGTACATCCCAACCAACACAAAGTTGTACATACAGTGGTCTACATACAAAACAATAGAAGAATTTACTGTATACAGTTACAGTAAAAAAAAAAAAAAATCAATGTTGGCATCCATTGCTCCATTGAAGAGCTGACCTGTTGCCCTTTTATGCTAAAGCTCTGATTGCTAATTGTAAAACTGTGTGACGGGTGTTTGCCCATGTGATGAGTCAGTGTGCATATTTGAATGGCAGTGTGTTCCTTGTGAAAACAAGAGATTTTCTGCATGAAAATTGTGCCAAAAGCAGAGAATTGTGTGTAGTGTTTTGAAAAAAGTGTGTTTTAGAACTGCAATTTGAGTGTAAAGCAGGAATTGTGCTTGTAGTTTAGCAGAATTGGTTCAGGGGGTTGGTGAATGAGTTACATGTTGTGGTCATTGTGTCTCAAGTACCAGAAAATGTGTGTAAACAATCGAGAAAAACTGTTTTTGTGAAAAACTGCCGCCATTGTGAACATGGTTTTGGCCAATAATTGTATCAGGCTGTGAGAAATCCAAGCCAATATCATCAATGATGACAATATTTTCAATAACATCCAACGAGTCTCTCTTTTCTTTAGGATTCAACCTAATGTTGACAATCAAATATACATGAAGCAACTGTATCGGGTACCATTTGACAGAAATTCAGAGAGAGTGAAACATCTGCGCAATGAGTATGTGGAGGTATGTATTGTTCATCTTACTATGGTGTGGTATTGTGCACTGCTCATAATGTTATGTCACAAAAAAAATACTGTGCAATAGATATCGAATAGCATCCTATTGTCTTTAAGGGACTGTTCGTTTTTTATTTAAGGGGCCACCGGAGGGGTTTTGAGATCTGTTGTAAAAAAAGACATGACCCTCCCTTCGCCAGCAATACATTTTTCTATGACCCTCCAAAATGATTGTGAAAAAAGGCATGACCCTCCCCGATAATTTATTGATTAGCCTACTTCTGTACTGCGCTTGGCAAAGATGTTCAGATAGCCATTGTTTGTTTGTTTTTTAAAACCATAAACTCTTGCTTTCTCATCTTACTATGGCTGTAACGATAGACCAAACCTACGATTCGGTTCGTATCACGATTTTTGATTTTAGATTTGAAAAAAATCATGTTTTTGGTGCTGATGCGGTGTGACTCGTTCAACATGTGGGTGGGGCTGCCAATAAAGCATCTAAAAGCTGTCACAAAGAACCGGCAAAAGTAATTATTATGAATATGTCAAATATAGCAAGGAGACATTTTAATTGTTTATTAATAAACACGTGTTTTCTGTGTCGACTGCAAAGATGAAGTTGACGATGCGTCGCGATCTTCTCAGAACGCGCCTGAGAGAAATGCACATTTCATAAGCAGAAAGCAGTCTGTTTTCCTTCATTTTGAATTGTTCTGTTTAAAAGTAGACATTTCAAGCTTTCTATATATTTCTCAGGTCTGTGAGGCAAGTAGCATACCTTACGCTGAGTTTCGGTTCATTTATGAGACGAGTCCAGTTCTCGCCCGCGCCTCCGTGTCATGATTATCTATTTTCTACTATATTTACTTCTTAGGCTATTTAAATCCAGATAAAACATTGATTAAAATTAAGATACAATTAATAAAAAAACGAAATTCACTTTAAAGAAAGGCTTTGTGCTTTCTGTTTGAGGTCTCTGTGAAATTTTTAAAGTCGCTTTCAGAGCAGTCATGTCCGTAATGGAGAACTGTCACGCCCGTAACATTGTTTTTTTTTTTTCACATAAATGCGACCACGAAAAATAAAATAAAAATAATATGTTATGTTCTGTGGAGGCCGATCTTTATTCATCCGGTGGGTATATATCTTTTGGTTTGCACAGTGTAATTTATAGAATTACTAAAAAATATTTTGCCACCTAAAAGTTAAAGATTTTTTGTGTCACGTCACATGTGTATTTCCCTCATATTAAATATAAAACGCATGTGTAGACTGATATTTTTCTAATGTCTTGACTCCTTTCAGACGTTTCAAAATATTGGTATTAAATGCATTTTCTGAGAATTTATATTTCACGTATTGACTGCAAATGTCACGTCCATAACACTGGAATCGCCCAAGTTTAACGAATTTATCCTCAACTAGTTTTTGTGGTGTAGGTCTACGTATTTATGTTAACTTAAATAAATCTAATAGTAATTTAAAGATGTGGTAGCCCTATATCTTACACATCGTGGAAACAAAATAAGAATGGAAACTAAAATATGGTAGTATGCGCCTCAGTCCCAATACTGTAAAACTCGACGTAGGCCTACGTTCACAACATGTTAATGCAGTGGTAGAGTTACACTCACAGGACACTGTGCACTTATTCGCAATCACAAAAGTTCATTATTTGCTCGTGCTTTAAAGCTTTGCCGGGTAAACATTTCATTGGCATTCTGTTCTGACATGATGCACTTTTTCTAAGCGCGAACTGAAGTGCGCGCGCACTGTCAAACAGCGCCAAACTGGATTTTTGTTGGGTCAGACCCATCTGATATCGAAGGGGGGCTGATAACGCGAGATCAACATCGATCTAAATGGAAAAAAATAGCACCAAACAAGCCACTTTGAAATGTTGCTGTTTTCATGAATATAAAAGTTGGGTGACCCTCCCCCTAGACTAAAAAAAAATGGATGACCCTCCCCTCAACAAAGAATAAAAAGACATGACCCTCCCCTATTTTCCTCCGGTGGCCCCTTCCATAAATACTGAACGGTCCCTAATGTGTTTCAGAGAGTCTTGCAAATGGATGCTGCAGAAATTCAACATGAATTTATATATGTGGATGAGGCTGGATTTAACCTTGCGAAAACAAGAAGAGGGAGAAGTGTAATTGGACACAGGGCAATCACCAATGTGCCAGGGCAGCGAGGGGGTAACATCACCCTTTGCGCTGCTATCACACAAAATGGGGTCCTCCACCACCATGCAAATCTGGGACCCTATAATGCAAATCTAATACTTGCATTTCTTGACCGATTGCATGAGATTGTCACAGCATTACACCAAGTGGACCAGATGCGGTACATTGTCGTTTGGGACAATGTCTCATTCCATCGGGCTGCTCTGGTCCAGAACTGGTTCCATGATCACCCTGATTTTGAAGTTTTATACCTTCCCCCATACTCCCCCCTTCCTGACTCCTATAGAAGAGTTTTTTTTCAGCGTGGCGGTGGAAGGTATATGACCTGCGGCCCTATGACCGTTTGCCCCTCATTCAGGCCATGGAGCAGGCCTGTGATCTTATTGAAGCAGCTTCAGTGCAGGGGTGGATTCGTCACACAAGGCGATTCTTCCAACGGTGCCTTGCCAATGAAGACATAGCCTGTGATGTGGATGAAATCTTATGGCCTGATCCAGCCAGACGGAGAGATGAATAGTTACAGTATTCTTGTTGCTTTTACAGTAGTTTTCTGTAATTTCTGTTTACTATACTTTTCTTCAGAGTCAAAGTGTATGTACTGTAATTCACAGAGGTGGGAGTAAGTCACACATGTGCAAGTCAAAAGCAAGTCTCAAGTCTTAACCTTCGAGTCTCAAGCAAGTCCAAGTCAATTTTGTGAAAAGCAAGTCAAGTCGTAGCTTGGGTCACAAGTCACTGGCAAGTCATACAAACGTTTGATGATTTCACTGAATTTATATATTAAAATAAGTTAAACTAGTTAAAACAAGTTGTGGACTATGGTTTTATTTGCAATATTTTATTTATTTATTTTATAATTTTTTTATGCATTTCCACGTACAGCTGAGTGGTTCCTACAATAAATAAAAAATAAAATAAAAATTCAAACTACATAGCCTAAAATGTAAATGTAACTGAAATTAGGCCAACATTAAAGCGTGAAAAAATAAATATGCCTCAAACATTGCGGAAGACCATTAAAAGGTATTAAACTATTCACAATTCAAGTATAATGGTTCCTATGCCACCAAATTGCATTCTTCAAACTGGCATCCCCTTTATATAAGTTATATATTTTTATGAAGTTAAAACCGCCAATAGGTGGCGCCAAATCACCGTCTTAATGTACGAGTCATAGGTCCTGTCCCAAATGGCACACTCCGGACTTGTGGACTTCCTCAGAGTCCACACTTTGGTGACGTCATGTAGTGCAGACCTATAGGGCCCTTGGCGCGAGTCCACGAGGGCGCATTGAGAGGTTTTTTTGGGACAGACTCGATCGGCATGCCGGAAATAACGGTCTGGTTGTTGTTGGACAGGAGAAATCACATTTTTGCGCTCCGACGTCTTCTCCATGTCAACTACACAGCCTAATGTTACAGTTCTATATTTTGATATTGTGCATGTCAAGTCAAGTCAAGTTTATTTGTATAGCGCTTTTCACAATACAGATTGTATCAAAGCAGCTTCACAGTATTAAATTAAAATAATACAACAAAGTTTGTTTCAAGAGGAATTTATTGATTGATAAAATTAAATTAAATATCCCCAAAATATCCCCAACTGAGCAAGCCAAAGGCAACATATTGCCTGGGCATTAGACAATAGATATATCATGCTTATTTAAATTATGTATACAGTTGTACATAATACATAATGTTCCATTTGAACTAAGATTACAGTTTTAAAACATAATTTAAACATATTTTTTTCAATTTACAGGTTTCAATATTCATACTATGTTTACATATGACTCAGTAAAGCCCTGCCATTCGGTTTTATTTATTTAATGAATCATAATGTGATCGTATTATTAAACACGCTATTATTATGTTTGAGACATCAACCACTGCTCGATGACAATAATGTTTGTATAAACTGTAGGTAACAACTGGTAAAATGTACATTTAGGTCATAAAAACCGTAATATTTTCTTCTCAGCCATGTCAACAATTATCCGTGAGTGAAATCTCCTCCCATCTGTTGTCTGATTGGCCTTTCGCAAGGATTCCTGGGTAGTTAAAGTGCGTGGAGCCTGCTTCTATGCGGGCTTCGTGGAAGACCGCTTCAAGGGTACAAAGGGGGCGCTGCTGAGCACACTTCAGAGCGGTAAAATGCTGAATGGGACGGCCTACGGACTCGTAGACTCAGCGAGCACGCGCAATTCAAGTCCACGAGACCGAAAGTCCGCATGAAGTGCGCCATTTGGGACAGGGCCTATAGAAGCATTCATTCAACTGATTTGTTCAAAATGGCAGATTCGTTCTGGAACTAGGCCACTGAATCATAGATACGCATAACTCTTTCTGTGGCTTGTTTGGAACTATTGTCATTGGAGAAATATTTGGAACAGAAACAGAGAATATTTTGAATATTATGTCTAAAATGTCACATCACAATATTCACTCTTTGTTTACTGAACTGTTTTATAAAATCATTATCACATCTGCAATCGCGCCAATATTCTGGAAATATTTTTTAATATCTTAAGTTATAATTATAAAAATAACTCATACTAGGGCAATTTTTCCACCACATTTTGAATTTTGGGTGCATATTAATTCTGCTGGCATTTTGCCCCCAACCCCCTCCTGATAACATCTGACCCTGCTTTAAGAGAAACATAAAACACGACAAAACATTAACAGTTTTCTATGTTGGTTTTTGTCATTGGAAAGAACGACATATTTGGCTTTAAAGCATGATTTGAAAGAAATGTGGCAAATGTTATACAAAACATATGCCATCATAAATTATCATTTGAATATTGACAACATTAAGCTACATTTAAAAACATAATTGTGTATAAAGAGGCATGCTGTTTTGACCAATATTCTCTCTAGATTTAAAGATAGTCAAATTAACTATAACAAACAGGTTAAACAAGCCATAGCTTACTTCTAGACGTGGTGAATGAAGTTCGACTGTTCGAGGTTGTGATGGTCGTCCGATATCCCTTGCCAGTTATTATGCAAATCTTCTTGTATGAATATGGTCAATTTCTAGTGTTTATATCCAAAAAGAAACGATGCTGGGAGATGTTTTTGTATTGCGCGCGCTCACCGCGATGCATGTTTTTCTGGGCTTGTGCAGCGTCACGCAATCGCGCAGAATCTGATGACTGGCGTCAATGGTTCCGTTGCTTTCATTTTTTTTCATCAATTGATGTTGCGATGATTTATATAAAAATGTATATCAAGTAATTCTCGAGTCATACAGTTCAAGTCAAGTCAAGTCTCGAGTCATTGGATCTCAAGTCAAAGTCAAGTCGAGTCATTTTCTTAATTTAGTCAAGCAAGTCTCAAGTCCTTAAATTTGCGACTTGAGTCTGACTCGAGTCAAGTCATGTGACTCGAGTCCCCCATCTCTGGTAATTCATGCAGTAATTTTGATGTCTACAGATTTTATGTTTCATTGATTTCATTGTTGGTTGATTACTGTAACTGATTATGGTAAGAAATATTGTAAGTATTGAAATAAATACTTGAAATAATCAGTCTGCAGCATCAGTGTTGTGCAGTGCTTGGTAAGTTTATAGTAGGCCTATTTGTGTACATTCTCCCTATATCTCAAACTAATCTTGAAGAATTTTGTGGGTTTGTCACTATTTTTTTGTCATCTAAATTATCCCTTACATAACAATGTCTGGCCAAAAATCTAGCACATGCTATTTCTTCAAATTAGTTTTTTTACAAACGTGTTTTTTTTTTTTTTTATCACAGCAGTGTGAAACTGGCTGCAATAGTGTCTGATCATTGAGGACTGTGTTGGTTAAATGAAAACTAATAGCATTTTCACAAATATGTGTATATGTTTTGACTGAAGTGTGTCATTTTGCAAACAATCTAGGAATTATGCAAATTGAGTGTGGTGTTTGGATAATTGTGATTATATTTTGAAAAAAAGAACCAAGTTTTCAAAATTGTGTTAACAATCGAAAAAAACTGTAAGAATAAAGAACGTACTATTCACAATCCTCAGCTGGATCCGTTGCTCCTCGAAACAAAACTAAACCAGCACTTCTGACGTAAATTTCCCAGGATTATTATTACAATAGTATTATTCCTCAGAGCGTCACAAGACGACCTAAAGTACACGAGTCTGTTTAAACTTGATGTGTTTTATCGAGCTGATGTGGGCGTTCACAGGTTTGCATGGATTGCCTCAGATCATTTGCGTTTGAATAGCGCGCGCTCTCCATGGTGTTCAGATTAGCAGATAATGAGCTGAAATGAGAACGACTGACATCTCTCTCTTTTCATACAGATTACATAAAATGAGAATATTGTTTTTTTTATATAAATTACTTAATTTAAAAGAAGAGAATTCAAGCTTTATGCCTGTGTGCTTGTATGCCTGTGTGACTGGGTATTCGCTGATTTAGTTCATTTTCAGACGCGTTTCAGAATGGACCACTGACAGAGCTGAAAGGTGAAGTGGAGACAAAGGGTGAAGGACACAATGGAACCACAACCAAGTGTACAATAAACAAAAAGAAAGGAGTGCCTTCCCAGAACCCCATTTTATGGACAAAAACATCAGCAGAGATTTGAGACACTAATAGGCTGGTTGGCGGAACCTCCGGTAACGGCTGGTTATACTCCATACGGACACCTCAAACCAGGGACTTGGTGCTGTTCTGTACCAAAGGCAAGATGGGAAACTTAGAGTCATTGCTTATGAATTCCGTACACTAACAGCCTCTGAAAGAAACTACACTGTTAAAAAACTTTGGCCTTAAATTTACGGCAAAAAAAACCATCAGCAGGACTTAAATGTGTGGTAAAAAAAAACCATCAGCTGTGGTTCCCAGTACTTTAAATGTTACCCAGTACATTAAAATGTTAAAATCTACTTTATACATTTGTAATATAATGATAACCACCATAATGGTGGGGAAAAAACACACACAAAAAAACACATGATGACTTAATATTCACCGCCATTAGTTTTCCACAAACTGAGGCACGTTAACATAAAGAAGGTGCACAGAAACACAAAACACCATCATGGTGACACACACACATGACTCCAAATAATGCCATAAACATTCATTAAACAATATAGGATGTATTATAAACCCCAAATGTACATAACTGATAACATAAACTAAGAAAAAACATAATTATTTAAATGAAATAACATCAAATGTGAAGTGTCACGCAGGGCATTCTGGCAATGTCAATTTAGAGAAACAGCAAGAACAAAAAAAAAGAGAAGCGAAGAGCAGAAACACAAGAACTGCAACTGACTTCAAGCCACAGTCTTAGATGAAATCAACTGAAGATAAAAAACATTAAATCTCTCAAGATCTCCGCAGAGGAGGATTAAACAACTCCACAAACAGCATTACCAGCTTCACTTATTATTAACCAGACTGACTTTATTTCTGCCATACATCTACAGTTCTGTTTAAGAATTAACAGAGGTTTAGATGTTGATGATTTATTGTTTCATTTGAAGTTACCATGATGGTGATCAGTGTTTGCTGTAGTTGTGCTCTTGACCCTTGACTTTCTAACATTAGTTTTTTCTCTGGCTGCTGTAACTCTGTGTTTATAAGACATGTTGGTAATGACAAGAAAATCAAAGAGAAAATGAATCAGGTGATGTTGGTTATGCATTAATGATGACATAATCATCATGTAGTAGCCTGAATCACTGAGCTCATATAGAGCCTTGTCTTTGATTGCATGGGTCATTCATTTTACATTAATGATTGTAGTAGCCCTATTATTCTACAGCATGTGATCCATCAGTTTTGTGATAATCTGAAGAATTATATAAACATTGTGCATAATAAAGGTTTGAACTACTGTATCTTTTAGACACACAGATATCAAGAATCAGAATATGAATCTCAACAACGGTGATGATAAAAGTGCAGTGCATGATGGGAGCCATCAATCAAAACTCATCAATATCTCCCAGCATGCATTGCAGCATGAATAAATTATGCTGAATTGCTTTAGTATTTCTTTTATTATTGTTATCTGCTTTTATTTTTGCTGTTGTTTTTGTTGCAACTTTTTAGTTGCTTGTTTTGTGATGTTCAGAGTTTTATGTGGAAACTTACCAATTATCTGGCCCAGTGAAACTGAAAAGGGAAGGGAAGAAATTGGTCAAGAGGTAGGGAAAGATCATGGAAAAGAAGTTTGAAAGGAAAATAAGGAAATATCTCAACAGGAAGTTGATGTGATGGAGGAGGAATAACCTGGAGGAAAATCAGACGATACAGCAGATGGACATCTAGCATCTGTGGGAAAGTGACAGTGAAGAAGAACAGGAGTGTAGATTGCCTAAGAGAGAGAGGAGACATTCACCTATGATTACCTGGGTACCCCTGCATGCTATAATGTAGAGCAGGGGTGCCCAATCCTGCTCCTGCCGATCGACTGTCCTGCACAGTTCATCTCCAACCCTAATTAAACATGCTCCCCTGATGTAGAGCATACGAACACAATATGTTCGAACACAATACGAACTCAGCCCACGCCATATGAAATACAGAGCATGACTCCATGGACTTACCCAGCATCACAGTATCAGCCAGTACCCAGATAACAACATTGTTTCGGCCCAGATCCTACCCACATCTGGCACTTGTGGAATGCGGATCTGGCTCACATGCAGTGTGGAATGATGGCATTTGGGCAGAGCGCTCCTGTTTGCCAGATCTGGGCCACAACCAGGCCATAGCAATGCCACATGTCAGCCAAGAGCAAAGAAATAAACCAGAACTGGACCTTATCTGAGCCACAAAGTCTGTGTATATTAAATATGGAGTCATTTCAGCCTTAATAAGCCTGTTAACAAGCAGAATCACTGAAGGAAAGAAGAGAACTGAAAAAGAGATGAGCAGAAACACAAGAACTACAACTGACTTCAGACACAACCTTAGATGAAATCAACTGAAGAGAAAAGAAGACATTAAATCTGTGAAGATCTCAGCAGAAGAGGATTAAACAACTCCACAAACAGCATTACCAGCTTCACGTATTACTAACCAGACTGACTTTATTTCTGTCAGACGGCTACAGAAGTTTTTATTATATGTTTAGGGTATGTTAGACCCTATACCGACTAAGCTACTGAAAGAGATGCTTCCAGAGGTCATAGATCCTCTTTTTGATATCATTAATTCATCTTTGTCATTAGGATACATACCAAAAACTTTTAAGCTGGCTATGATTAAACCGCTTGTTAAAAAAACCCGCAACTTGATCCTTCAGAATTAGTCAATTACAGGCCGATCTCGAATCTACCTTTTCTGTCTAGATACAAGAAAAGGCGGTATCTTCACAACTATGTTCCTTTTGAGAAAGAAATGATATCTGCGAGGATTTTCAATCAGGATTTAGACCGTACCATAGTACTGAGACAGCTCTCATTAGATTCACAAATGATTTGCTCTCATCATCCGACCGTGGTTGTATCTCTATATTAGTGTTACTTGATCTTAGTGCTGTATTTGACACTATCGACCACAACGTTCTTTTAAATAGACTCGAAAATGATTGCATTAGCATGGTTTAAATCATACTTATCTGACCGTTATCAGTTTGTAGCAGTAAATGAAGGTATTATCGATCAAAAGTTCAGTATGGTGTACCACAAGGCTCAGTACTAGGACCGTTGCTGTTCACTCTGTACATGCTACCCTTGGGAGATATCATTAGGAAGCATGGCATCAGTTTTCACTGTTATGCTGATGATACGCAGCTCTATATTTCTTCACACCCTGACGAAACTTACCAATTCACAAAATTAACGGAACACATAGCTGATATGAAAAAACTGGATGACTAGCAATTTCCTCCTACTTAATTCTGAAAAAACAGAGATTCTAATTATTGGACAAAAAACGTCCTCACGTAATAACCTAGAATACTGTCTAACACTTGATGGCTGCCCTGTCAAGTCCCCGTCATCGGTTAGGAACCTTTGATACCAATCTTTAAATTGAAAGTCACGTGTCTAGTATCTGTTAAACCGCATTTTTTCATCTTAAAAATATATCTAAATTACATCATATTCGCAGGTTTGCGTTTTTGAGGTTTGCGTATAGATAACGGATAATCGTTTGCACCTTCGAACCTATTTCAAGGATTGCGTTCTCAAGACACCAGGCACTGTTTTGTGCGAATGGGCGGCCGGAGCGTGTTAAGGGTTTTCCTGTTAAAACGGTGTTGTGTTAGCAGCAATAACCGTTAATAACTAATGATCTTCGCAACAGAAGTGAATCAGTCAATCAAAACTAACTTTAGCTGGACAATCTAACTTTATCCTAGAGCTGTTGTAAAGCCTAAACAATCTGTTACGGTAATTTCCTATTATCACTGTAAAGCTGCTTTGAAACAATCCATATTGTTAAAAGTGTTAAATAAATGAAGGTGACTTGACTTGACTAAATGAAACACTAATCACCATTATGGTGACTTCAAATGAAACACAATAGAGTTAAACCCTCTGTTAATTCTCAATAAAAACTTCTGTAGACGTCTGACAGAAATAATGTCTTTCTGGTTAGTAATAAGTGAAGCTGGTAATGCTGTTTGTGGAGTTGTTTAATCCTCCTCTGCTGAGATATTCAGAGATTTAATGTCTACTTTTATCTTCAGTTGATTTTATCTAAGGCTGTGTCTGAAGTCAGTTGTAGCTCTTGTGTTTATGCTCATCTCTTTTTCTCTTCTCTTCTTTCCTACAGTGATTCTGCTTGTTAACAGGCCTGCTTAGGGAGTTTAAGGAGAGGGTGCCTGAATCTAAAGATCAAGTGGTAATGATGGTGCGGGGAGTTGTGGATGAAGAAGATGAAGTGGAACCAATTCGACCATCATGGGAGGTTCCAGACCTCTGTTCATATTTGAGTTGCCACCAGCAACCAACAACTAGCAGATGTATGTAAATCTGTTCCATCTCTCTTCCAGGAAAGACCAGGCCTTACCAAAGTTGTCACCCATAATATCATCTTGAAAGATACTGCTCCAATTCGTCAGAAGCCTTATCGAGTCGGCCATGGATAGATTGAGCCACAAGTGCCACAAGTGCTCAAGGCCATTCAAAACATTCCAAGACCACAAACAAAGAAGCAAGTGACATCTTTTCTTGGTTTAATTGGATGGTATCAACAAAGCGGAACAAAACATTTGTAAAGGTTTCGAAGCTTCATGAAGCAGTGTTTTGCTAGCCAACACTAGCTGTTTGTGGAGTTGTTTAATCCTCCTCTGCTGAGATCTTGAGAGATTTAATGTCTTCTTTTATCTTCAGTTGATTTTATCTAAGGCTATGACTGAAGTCAGTTGTAGTTCTTGTCTCTCCTTTTTCTGTTCTTGTTGTTCCTCTTTCCTTAAGTGATTCTGCTCATTATCATCAGGTGTCACCACTGATGGTCAGTCATCACTTAATTATATAATTAACTTTAACACTCTGTAGAGTGGGACCATATGTGCTCTGAGTGTTTAAGATTAATTTTTTTAAAGTTATTTAATGTTTGCTATATTTTAGCTATATGTTTGTACACTATTATTTCCTGTGTGTGACTTTGGTTTGACTTTCTGAAGCCTGCAGAAGGCCTGGAATGTTTCTTACAGCAGAAAATTATATTCCAGTGTGTCACATGGTACAAGACCTTTCCAAAGGATATACATTTTGAAAAAGGACGTATGGTACATATGTGTGAGCGGAGCAAAAATCTGGAGTCGTCTTCTGCAGAATATGCTCAGCTTTGTTGTAAAATTAAGTCTAATAATTCTGGTATCAAAGATCTCTGAGAAGTGATTTTTCACAAAAGAGAAACCACAACATGAGCAGGGATGATTTAACATTGGGGATTTTACTATGTAGGAAGTGTTCCTGGTTCTGGCTGACCTAGTTTATGCAGCCTAACAATCATTTAACTGATCTGAATAATAGAAACTGATAATGCTCTATGTGTATGCCAGGTCAAAGAGATGTGTTTTCAGTCTAGATTTAAATCGTAAATCGTAAAACTGGAAAATGCCACGCCACCTGGACTGAGAAATGATTAATCCCCGAGAAAACAAAGGACCTTTCTGGAAATTCTCTCTCTTGCAAAATTAGCAACACACTGAGTCAATAACCTCAGTATGGTCTTAATTTACATTTCTTTCCCTTTAACCCCTCTTCCCCCATCTCTTCTATCCACATTATGAAACTATCTGAAATTCACCCGCGACACAAGGCTATAAATAGATGAGCCACAGGTGCATCGTCAGGATATTTTGTCTGAAGAGCAGTCCTGGGACATCTTCAGCACGGCAATGTAGCAGCATCTCGTTCCGCTTTTTCAGGGAACAGGGTTACAGTCAAGTAACCCAGATCGTTCCCTTTCAAAAAGCTACAATCGATGCTGCGCTGCGTAGCGCATTGGGAACGAGAATACCCACGCCGCCGTGCTTGAAAGTGTCTGGACCCCTTACGGTTGTGTAGGTGTGCTCACAAGAACGCAAGAAAGCCCTAGACATTAGCTTGAGATGTCGACTCAAGGACATGAGAGCCCGGAGTGGCATGAACATCCAAACTATAAAATCTTATGAAATGTGTGCGGAGAGGACCAGCCTGCCGCATCACAAACAAATTGCAAGGGGGCACCCCTTGCCAGAGCAGTAGAGGAGGCGACCCCCCTGGTGGAGTGAGCCCTTAGACCCATTGGCGGAACATGACCGCGTGCCTCATAGGCAAAAGCAATAGCATCCCTGACCTAATGTGATATGGTCTGCTTGGTAGCGGAACGAGGCTATAGTTTGAGGCCCCGTGTTACTGCCCCCATAACAGACGAACAATTGCTTTGAATTATGCCACTGGCTAGTGCGGTGGACGTAGGCCTGAAGAGCACGGACTGGACACAGTCTGTGAGATCTCTCCTGTGTTGTAAATGGCGGAGGGCAGAAGGCCTCAAGGGTGACCGGATGTATGGTCGAGAAAGGAACCTTAGGCAGGTAATCAGGATGAGGATGCAAAATCGCTTTCACCATACCTGGGGCAAAGACTAAGCAGGATGATGAGATCGACAGAGCCTGCATATCCCTGTTTCTTTTTAAAGAAGTTATAGCCAATAGAAAAAACATCTTTAGGGTCAGAAGTTTGTCAGACGCTGACTCTAGAGGTTCAAAGGGGGTCTTAACCAGACCCTCGAGGACTATAGCTAAGTCCCATGAAGGGATCTTGGTTCTTACAGGTGGCCTCAGTAATCTGGCCCCACTAATGAAGGGAGCGAGCAGAGGATGTCTCCCGAGTAGCGCCCCTTCCACCAAGGTGTGGCAAGCTGAAAGAGTGGCCACATAAACCCTGAGAGTGGAGGGGCATGTGCCTGTCGACAACTTTTCCTGCAGGAAGTCCAGAACTGAAGCAATCTGGCAGTTGACTGGATCTGCATTATGTGCTGTGAACCACCTTTCAGAGACACCCCATTTACTGGCATAATTCTTTTTAGTGGAGGAGGCCCTAGCACTTAGAATTGTCTCAATAACGTTAGGCAAAAGCCCAGTGTCCCTCAGTTGGTTCCCATCAGGGGCCAAACATGAAGGTTCCACAGGTCGGGCCTGGGATGGAATATCGTGCCCTCCGCCTGAGACAGAAGATCCCTCCTCTCTGGAATCACCCACGGTGAGCCGTCGAGGAGAGATATTAACCCCCGAGAACCATACTCTGTTCGGCCAACGCTGCGCTATCAATAAAAAGCAAGACCCTTGTTGGCGAACTCTGGCTAAAACTCCCGGGAGCAGAGATATTGGGCAAAACGCATACAGGCGCATTTTGGGCCATGTGTGCGCCATCGCGTCCAGACCCAGGGGTCCCAGAGAGAAGTAGAGGGGACATTGCGCTGATGGGAGACAAAAAGGAAGTGTGTGAGCACAGACCTCCCTGGTGATTTATGTAAGAGAATGCCACTGTGACACCCGCACTAGGACATGACAGCCTCTCAACTGAGGGAGAAAGTATTTCAGGGCCCAGGGTATAGATGAAAGGGTATAGATGAAATCCCCCGGTTTTGAGCCACAACTATAGTAGTCTCATGTGCAAAAGGCCCAGAGGGATCACTGTGGACGCGGCTGCCATGAGCTATGGCATACTGACCTATGTAATGTCCTGACCTAGCCAGATGTTACTTAGGGTGTTTAAAATTGGTCTTAGCACGAGCGGTAGACAGTTGTGCCCCCGATGGTGACATAGTCCCATTTAACCCCCAAGCACGTGACCCTCTGGGTGGGAGAGAGAACGCTCTTCTTGGCGTTGCATCTCAGCCCCATAGAGAGAAGATGAGCGGGGATCGATCACGATGTCTAAACACAAGCTCCTGAGACTGGGCCAGTATCAGCCAATCATCTATGTAACATGGCTAGGTCGAATGGAGGGACCCAATATTGGTAAGCTTCGCCCCCAAAAGCAAACCATGGGAACTTCTTGTGTTGTAGCAATATTTCTATATGAAAGTATGCGTCCTTCAGATCGATCGTGACGAACCAATCGTGATGTTGAATTTGCAACACGATCGTCTTTACAGTTAACATCTTGAACTTGAGTGCTTTGACTGTACGGTTTAAGCCTCAAAGATCTAAGATTGGACGCAACACCCCATTCTACTTGGGAACCAGGAAGTATCTGCTGTAATAGCCTGACTCTCTCTCTGGAAGAGGAACATGTTCTATGGCCTCTTTGCTCAGCAGAGATTGTAGCTCTTGTGACAGTACATGCGCCAGAACTGGTCTCACGGAAGTGGATACCACGCCGTTGAAACGCGGAGGACGATGAATAAATTGAATTCTGTATCCTATTTGTACTGTGCTTAATACCCACGCAGAAAAGCCAGGCAGAAGTTTCCATGCTGCCAGACTCTCTGAGAGTGGTATCAATTTTAACACTTCCTTTTGAGGGGATGTTAGATGTTCTGTATCCTGGATGACAGCAGGAAGCAAAGGAACATCTAACATTTCGCTGGAAACCACTGCCCCCCGAATTACCAGAGGTGGCAGGGATTTTACAGTGGTTTCGTGAGGGTGTCAGGTAGGAGCTGATTGATTTACATGCCTCGTCCCGAAGGGGTACACCCCCACAGACCTGGGACAAAAAAAACCTCAGGATTTTTGTCTTAGGTCTATTATGAGGCTGCTGAGTGCGACAAGCAAGTCCCCAGTTTTTGAGGGGGAGCGCAACTCGTTATACTCTGCTTTTGAGGCCTGGTCAGCCTGAAACAGATCAGCCTGGTATGCCTGCAACACTGCCATAGTGTGCAGAGCAGCACCAGTCTGACCACCACCAGCGTGGATGTTATTATACACGGCTTGGTGGGGAGTGCTGACTCCTTAAATGACGATGAGCACAGAGAAGAGAAGCAAGTGTCTCTTCAGACTGGCCCATCATCGTCTAACCACACACCCCTGCACCCACGACAGTCTAATAAGTTGACGTAGAGGGCACTAAGATGCTCGAAGAATAAGGTATTCCCCATGAACGAGTTAACGTCATGGAGATCCTCAAGGAGGGCAGTCTAGCTGTAATCTGGCCACTGCACAAGTCACCACCTCGAGTAACCTCTCACACGCTTTATCATAACGAAAGAAGTGATCGGAGGCGGTACTCTAAAAGTCCATCATTCTTAATTTATAAATTTTTTATAGATGGCTTTTTCAATATTTAATTCCTCAGAATTAAATGTTGCCAAAGAACAGTCAGACAATATATTATCACTTTATTTCTCAGCAATAAACAGCCAAATATCAATCAGACAAGCAAACATGGTCTGGATGACAGGCTGTGTTTAAATTTTTCATAAGATCAGCCTGGTATTCTTGTAACAGCCATGGTGCGCAGCGCAGTACCAGCCTGACCCGCTGAAAATGCATCTGATAATGCGATCCCAGGGGAGAGAGAGCCCGCGAGCGTCTCTCCGATCTGAGGCAGCATAATCACGTGCCTTCGCACCTGCAATAGTCGAATGGGTCGACGTCGAGGGCACAAAGACACGCGATGTATATATACATAAATGTATACAATATATAATTATATATTTACAATCTTTATTTATAAACTTTGAGTGTTTATGGGACTATTTTGCTGTGATCAGAGTAATCTGGACACTGCACGAGTGATCGCCCCAAGCAGTTCTCCTTATCATCACGGGAGGAACGCTCTGAGGCGGTGAACTCACGAGATTCAGTGTCCTCTGCCTGAGCCGAGGCACGCTTCGGTAGTCAGGCAAAAGGACATTGCGATCTGGAGAGAGAGCGAGCGATAGGGCCACACTGTCTCTCACTCCTCAGCCAGAACGACACGCGAGCCCCACAATCACATTGTGGGTGCTACCCCTTTGAAATAAGCAAAGCGAATTCCACTGTGCTCGCAATCACCATGGTCAAACGCAAGGGCAGCATGCTCTTTCCCCAAACAAACAAATCAGCATTGGTGTGTGTGTCTGATTCAGCCATAGGACGTGAACACGGAGGCACACACTGTTTGTTTTGTAAATCACTCATTTTCTTTTTGTTTCACTTGTCAAACAGAGTGTAGAGGAAAAAGAGTGATTTTTCTGCACACTGCCTAGCAAAAACTAACTCCTAACAAGATCTGTAGCAGATATAAAGAGGTAAGAGAAGTTTTCTTGACGCACACATAGACAGAATGGTCTCTGAAGACAAAAGACCTGTTGATGCACCTGTGGCTCATCTATTTATAGCCTTGTGTTGCGGGTGCTCGTCGGTGACGTCACTGACCGAGGCTATTACAAGGCTTGTTCGACTTCATGCAGCTCTGCGCAGACCGATCGGCGGCTGACTTGAAGCAGTGCTTGCCGGTTAGAAATTTTGTCCGACTTGATACAGCGCCGACGCCACGTGACTGTGACGTATGCCATCAAAGTACCGCGAGAGCGATTCGAGAGTAGCCGGCGAACTCAGCCAGCGCAGCTTCTCAAGAGCGGCTGCACTGGGCTGCAGGAGGGCTGATGACGACACAGCTGTTCCACGATTGGCTGGATTCACCGCATGACAACGATCACGTGTGTTTCGTGTTTATTCGAACACCTTTAGTTCATCTAAAGCTCACAAATCAGATTTTTTATAACAGTAAACACTCTTTTCATGTCGTTGCGATGTTATATTGTGTCATGTTTATCAAATTAAAACTGATTAAAAACCTATAGACTCCACTTCATTGATAGTAGCTTATGTTGAACTTTATTCTTGTTCAAACAGACGCTGTATGAAGAAGTACATAAAGTAGGCCTATTGAATGAAAATGTCTCTGAAACATCTGTGTATTATTTGGAAAATATTACATTTATTTCACTTCAGCTGTGGTAAAGTACGCGAACACCACGTGGGCGGTCACTACGGGAACCAGAAAGTGTCCGACTTCACGTCTCCGTTTGCAGCTCCTCCCCGCCTGCACGCAGCTACTCTCGCCGATCGGTTACATCCAGCCGCAGCCGATGTCGAACACACCTAATACCTTCGGGTCAATTCTATTGACGTGTTACACACTATATTCACAGCTGGTCACGATTAAGGACGTTCCCAATGCTTTAAGCAGCGCAGCATCGATTGTAGCTTTTGAAAGGGAACAGCCGTATCCGGGCCGTATCCAGATCGTATCCAGATCAGATGGTGGATCTGCGCCTGGACCCATCCACAAATTTTTTAAACGTCCATATACCATATACAAAACATTTTGCACAATGCATCCCACTTAATAAATCACAGTTCATCTTAAATTCTAGAGCATTGTGAACAAGCGCATAAGCTTCAACTACAGAATGGCCACAAACACAAGGATATCCTTAATATAATTAATGAATAATGACGCAATTAACTTAAAGTATTAAAATGTTGTGCATATAATAATATTAATGCATATTGTGATTGTCTATTTATCTTTATATTTTAATAAATAATTTTGGATTATTTGATTTATATGATCTCAAAAAGTTCATATGCTCTTCAGTTGGCATACATATAAGAACATTTTGCCTTTATAAATCCCAACTTGCTCCTCACTACAAAAATCTGGTAAAAAAATAAAAATAAAAAATGTTGAAGAAAACTGCCTTGTGACATGAGGAAAAAATGAAAATATCCAGGCTCCGCCGGGATTCATACATTTTGGGGCATCTCGCCCAGGGGGCGGGGTTACGTCCTGCGTCACATCGCTCATGCGGGTTCTCTTACGAGAGGTTCTCTCGTATTGCGTAAGTTGCTTACGCTACGGGAAAGTCTTCTTTCTTCGAGATCTGAAGCCAAAAATTATCCTTAATTTTGTATTCATTGTCAACGCAGTGCGGCAGCCGGCAGACCATGGCAGGCTGTATAAGCGTGCTCATTGGCTGCCAGGCGGCAACTGCTTAAGCCTATCAGTGAGCCTTGTGTGACCTCACATCCAATGAGGGCGCTTCGCGCCCTCCACACCCCTCTAACCGTCAGGATGGGTGTGGCCAGTGTGTATATAAGCAGGGCTCACAGGCTGAAAAATCTGATTTTCTTGTCTTCAGCGAAGCTCTTCGCATCGCTGGATCTTGAGAGCCGCCGCCGTTGAAACCAGCGACCAGCAAGCCTAGGACAGCGCCTGAAGAAGCCGGCCGCCTTCGCCGCCTTCAGCCATCCGTGCCTGCTACGCTATCCGGCGACATATCCTTTTATTACTGCTGTGTGTGCTCGCCCTGCGACACACACTAACTCTCACTGTTCTAAAAGAGCACGAGGCGTTTTTGTCAAAACGCCTCGTTTTTTTCCTGCGGCTCGTGCCGCGCCCCGCTCAGCAACGGAGACCGCCACCTCTTCTGCGCTCTCTGCCTGGGCCGCGAGCATGCCGCCACCGCACTCTCTACGGGCGGCTGCCCCGAGTGCGAAGAACTTTCAATGTCGACCCTGCGGGCTCGACTTGAAGTTTTCGACCAAGCTGTCGCTCCGCCTGTCCCTGCCGGGCCGCGCAATAGAAGCGCCGCTCGTAGAGACCACCGGAGACTGATATGACTGAGGAGCTCGCCGGAACCTCTCCCTCGAGCTTCTCTCTCGCCCTCTCCGCCCCCCCTCCCGGCCGCTCAACCGCCGCCGCGTCAGGGGATGAGGCGAATGAGATAGACACCCTCCCTCTGTTCGAGCCGCGCTACTGCGCCGCTCACAAGGGATGGCAGAAGTGGACGGTCTCGGAGCGAGCTTCCTCTCCCTCTGTTCGAGCCGCGCAAACTGCGCCGCTCACAAGGGATGGCAGTAACGGACGGTCCTGGAGCTCTCTTTACGTTACAAGAAAGCTACTCGTCCTCGCGCACATTTCTCAGTCCCCTCTTAAGCTCAGGCGACTGGAATTGTTCATATTGCAGTATACGAGCCTGTTATAAATACACGCACGCCTGCAAGCAAACGCCGTCACAAGACATGACGCTGTTATATGCTCGCTCTAACCTACAGCCAATGTATTCTCCCCCTGTGGCTCAGTGGCAGAATCTTAGGCTTTTGCGCCAGAAGACCCGGGTTCGATCCCGGCTCTCGCGGCAGATAAAAATGTATGCTGTTCGCTTCTCCAAGCTCGCGGCCAGTTTTTCTTACATACAGAAAGCGAACCCGCACTCCCCCTTGTTGGGCCGCGCAGATTGCGCCGTTCACAAGGGATGACAGAGCGGACGGTCACGAGCAACGTTCAGCGCGCGCGCCTCACTCACCGGCGAAAAGAGGAGAGAGAGTGTTTTCGTCCCGCTGTGGCCGGACAAAACCGCCAATTCTCAAACATTTCTCAGTCCCCTCTAAGTTCAGCTGGCTGGAAATATTACTACTGCAGTAAACGAGCCTGTTTTTAATACACGCACGACTGCAAACAAACATGAGGTCGTACTGTTATGTGCTCGCGCTAACCAAAAGTTCATGTGTTCTCCCCTGTAGCCCAGTGGCAGAATCATAGGCTATAACGCCAGAAACCCGAGTTCGAGCCCAGCTCTCGCGGCAGATAAATGTTTTTTCTGTTCGCTTCTCCGAGCTCGCGGCCAGCTTTTCTTACATACAGAAAGCGAACTCGCCTCTCGCACCACATGGTGCTCGATTATTTATGAGCGTCTATACACGAGGGAAGAAAAGACGGTTAAGTCCCGCTGCGGCTGGACCACCGTCAAAGCTTCACGCTCTGTCAGTCCCCGTTGCCACGGCTACTGCAGATGTTTACCTCGCAGCCAACGAACCGGTATATCTACCCGCTCGCCTGCGCGCAACCACCGTTCTCACGGCGACCCAGAGAAATCTCGAGAGGGTGTTATGTCTGGTTACACGGCTCGCGCCGCATGTGTTTTAAATGCAGTGAATGTGCCCACGTCTCTGTGTTCACCCCTGCACACAAGCACTATAAATCCCGTGTCTATCACAGAGCCCACTCTCATAAAGCGGGCACGAGCCGCTCGAGTGATAAAAGTAGGTCACGTGTCCACATCACAGTGCCCACACCTACTCACTGCCCGCTCTGTTACACGGCCCCTCACGACCGGTCATGTTCTAAATGCAAGTGTTGTGCCCGCTCCCTTGCGCTCACACATACTAACGAAAATTTCGCCCCCGACGCCGCCTTTGCGCGTCGCGCCTCACACTATATGTTCCCCGTCCAAAGCCACCGGGACACTGTGTGTAAAACGGCCAGCTATCGCTGTGTGCGATCCGCCGTGTCTAAGCACCGAGAGCGCGCGCGCTGCGCCCGCCCCTCCGTTTCGAGCTCTCGAGCCCGCAATGCGCGGCGATCAGAGCCCGGAGGCCATTCTGCCCCTGGCTGCACACGCAAGAGCGTGGGAAGCTCTTCCAGGCGCATCAGAATGGGTGCTAAGCACAGTAAAACTAGGCTATACTCTGCAGTTCGCTCGCCGCCCCCCGCGCTTTCGAGCACGTACCGAGACGAGAGTGAATGGGGAAGTAGCACATCTACTTCGAGCAGAAATAGCCACACTTCTGTGCAAAGGGGTTATAGAACCGGTTTCCCCCTTCTATGAGCGAGTCGGGCTTTTACAGCCGATATTTCCTCGTTCCCAAGAAGGATGGAGCTCTCAGACCGATTTTGGATCTGAGATATTTGAACAAAGCTCTTATGAGAAGACCGTTCAAAATGCTCACAACCAGGCAGATTCTCGCGCAAATTCGCCCGAGGGACTGGTTTATCTCTCTCGATCTAAAGGACGCATACTTTCAGATCCAGATAATACCCCGTCACAGGCCATTCTTGAGATTCGCCTTTGACGGTCAGGTATATCAATACACCGTCCTGCCGTTCGGCCTGTCTTTGGCACCCCGTACATTCACGAAGTGCATGGACGCGGCTCTCGCTCCCCTGAGAGGTCAGGGTATGCGAATTTTGAACTATCTGGACGATTGGTTGATTCTAGCACAGTCAGAGGCCGAACTCATCGCCCACAAAACAGTGCTTCTCAGCCACCTGGAAAGCCTGGGGCTCACGGTCAACTGGACCAAGAGCTCATTAGTGCCCAGTCAATCAACCTCTTTTCTGGGTTTGAATCTGGACACTGTGGCAATGACGGCCCGCCTGTCACCACAGCGCGCGCGCTGCATTCGACGCCTGGCCGCGTCCTTCCAGCCGGGCAGCACCGCACCTCTCAAGACATTTCAGAGGATGCTGGGTTGTATGGCTTCAGCTGCAGCAGTGCTTCAGCTGGGTCTATTGCGTATGCGCCCGCTACAACGCTGGCTGAATGCCCGAGTGCCTCACAGAGCCTGGGCTTCCGGCGGCATTCGAATCAGAGTGACTCAGAGCTGCGTTTCAGCACTGAAGCCCTGGTTAGCGGCCGACTGGTACCAGCGGGGAGTGACAATGGGAGCCATCTCACACCGCAAAGTTATCTCGACAGACGCTTCCACCTCAGGTCGGGGCGCTCTTTTCGAGGGAAAACCGGTCTTTGGCCTGTGGTCAGACCAGGAGAAATGCCTCCACATAAATTGTTTGGAGATGATAGCGGTCGAGAACGCGCTCAAGCGCTTTCTCCCATTTATACAGGATCACCACGTGCTAGTCCGCTCGGACAACATGTCCGTGGTGTCCTATGTGAACCGACAAGGCGGTGTCAGGTCCAGGAACCTGTGCAAACTGACAGAACGCCTTCTCGTGTGGGCTCACCGCTCGTTGCGCTCGCTGAGAGCCGCGCACGTGCCGGGCCACCTGAATGTCGGCCCAGACAGACCGTCCAGAGACATCATTCCCCCGGGAGAATGGTCCCTGCACCCTCAGACAGTCCAGTTCCTCTGGCGCCTATTCGGCAGAGCGGAAGTCGACCTCTTTGCGTCGAAAGACAACGCTCACTGCCCGATATTCTTCTCGAAAAGCGAGGACGCGCTGTCCCAAGCCTGGCCCAGCCTCCCGCTTTACGCTTTCCCTCCGATCTCCCTGTTACCACAGGTCATAGCGAGGATCAGGGAAACGCACCACCCAGTGCTTCTTATAGCTCCGCGCTGGGAGAACCAAATCTGGTACCCAGAGCTAGTGAGGCTGTCGCACTCACCCCCATGGCCGATCCCGCTGAGAAAGGATCTCTTCTCTCAAGCCGGGGGATCGATCTGGCATCCCCAATCCGGAGCGATGGTCTCTGCATGCATGGGTGATCAACGGATACACGTTGACCTGCCAGAGGGGGTCGTGAACACGATCACGCAGTCTAGAGCTCCCTCTACGAGGCGGCTCTATGTCTCCAAATGGTCTGTGTTCTCTAAATGGTGCGCTACTAAGAGCTTGGATCCACAAACATGTGGGGTCCCGCGGGTGCTCTCCTTCCTACAGGAGCTGTTGGATAAGGGCAGGTCCCCTTCCACGCTCAAAGTATATGTGGCGGCTATTGCAGCGTTCGCTCAGACGACGCTCGGCCGCGCAATAGGAAGGAACGAGCTTATTATCCGTTTCCTCAGAGGAGCCAGACGGATGAATCCCCCGCGGCCCCCCTCGGTTCCTATTTGGGATCTGTCCTTGGTCCTGGAGGCCCTGAAGGCTTTTCCCTTTGAACCACTTGAATCCGTGGATTCTAAGTATCTTTCGCTCAAAACCGTTTTTCTGATAGCTCTGTCTTCAGTAAAACGCGTGGGGGATCTGCACGCGCTATCTGTTAGCCCTGAATGTCTTGAGTTCGGACCGAATGACTCGAAAGTCATCCTCAGACCGAGACACGGTTACATCCCCAAAGCGATTGGAACCCCCTTTAGGGCACAAATCATCTCCCTTTCGGCTCTGCCAGCATCCGAAAACGGGGACAGTGATACCTCCTATGCCCTGTTAGGGCGCTGAGAGTTTACATCACGCGCTCCGCCGCTTTCAGGCGTTCCGAGCAGCTCTTTGTTTCTTTTGGCGGGCGCACCAAGGGTCTCGCCGCCTCGAAACAGAGCCTGTCCAGGTGGATAGTGGACGCGATTGCAGCAGCTTACGCCTCCAAACACCTGCAGTGTCCTTTGGGTATCAGAGCCCACTCCACCAGAGGCATGGCCTCTTCGTGGGCCTGGTCCAGCGGAATTTCTATTCACGATATTTGTATGGCGGCGGGCTGGGCCTCCCCATCGACATTCGTGAGGTTTTATAACCTGGAAGTTCCTGCCTTGCAGGCTAAACTGTTATCAGTATAAGTGGGCTGTATGCTCTGCCCAGTCGCTTATGCGCAGACTACGCTCACATACTGGTTATATTTCTGGTATGGCACCAAGGGAAGGAGTATTTGGTGTTCAGACCGGCTGTGCCGTTCTGTCCCTTATTTCCCATTGCGCGCTGTGTACCGGTGCTGGCCCGCACTGCTGGCCGCCCCTCTTGCACTCTGCCGCGCTGGGGATTATTCTCCCCATAAATAGACTGTGTTCTGCTCTATTTATTTCCCTTACTTGTGCTTATGTATTGTGTGGGCCCGCACCGCCGGCCGCACTATTTACATGGATATGAATAGACCGGCTGTGCCGCTCTATCTATTCACGAAGTGAAGTGCTTTGTACATGTGTTGGCCCGTTTCCCTACCGGCCACCTGTTTTCAGCGTTATGTTTTTCCCCGGTCTCCCTGGGATTCATGCGCTGTATGCTCGGCGCGCACGGCGTTGACAAGGGGTTCCCGTAGCGTAAGCAACTTACGCAATACGAGAGAACCTCTCGTAAGAGAACGTACTCGGTTACTAAACGTAACCTCGGTTCTCTCTAGAAGAGGGAACGAGTATTGCGTAACCTGCCGTGACGCGCCACGAGCTTTTGCGCTTCAGACTACGAAAACCAGATTTTTCAGCCTGTGAGCCCTGCTTATATACACACTGGCCACACCCATCCTGACGGTTAGAGGGGTGTGGAGGGCGCGAAGCGCCCTCATTGGATGTGAGGTCACACAAGGCTCACTGATAGGCTTAAGCAGTTGCCGCCTGGCAGCCAATGAGCACGCTTATACAGCCTGCCATGGTCTGCCGGCTGCCGCACTGCGTTGACAATGAATACAAAATTAAGGATAATTTTTGGCTTCAGATCTCGAAGAAAGAAGACTTTCCCGTAGCGTAAGCAACTTACGCAATACTCGTTCCCTCTTCTAGAGAGAACCGAGGTTACGTTTAGTAACCGAGTACGTTCTCGTCTATGGTTCTCGTCGACCAGGGTCAGCGCGCACCATAGCGCACACAGGCAGGCACAGAACTAGCTAGCGAACCTAGGTCTTAAATCTAATAAGTTATATTTTTTACAACACGTTTTTTGATGGAAAAGTGATGTTTAATTTCCATAGTCTTTGTTTAGTGAACGAAAGCGAAATCAGGAATTGCGGTCTTTCAGTTTGTTTATTGTTACCTAGCTACCAAGGGTTTAAGTTGTACAAGATGTGCTGTAGCCTTAATTACAATGGCCAAGTCACGTTTCATATTAACAGATGAATAGGCTTCGCTCAGTTTATTAAATACATCCAACCTGAAATGTCTCTTACAAACTATGAAGGGACAATGAATCAATACACTGACATGGCAATGCTAGACAGATAGCCTTCTTTGTTTGCACAGTCCTACCGTGATTTTGTCACTCTTCTCTCCAATCCTAGACCTACGTCTGGTGACAGCGGGGAAACTTTTACCTCGATAAAGTTAGGCCTACTTATTGTATTAAAGTAAACTTCCAGTAAACTCCAGTTAACCAGTTCATGTTTCTTCTTTAGGTGATTCAAGCAGTAACGACTAATTAGACTCAATACTGCTATTACAGGTGGAATTATGAAATAGAAACAGGCCTTAATGCAAGATTTTAATCATGTCAATACAATAAATAGAACATTTAATTAATAAATTAATCAATAAGTTAGGACAGCCCATTCATGCAGGTAGTGAAATAGTTAAATCAAATACAAATACACAGTAAAAAAAAAAAAAAAGGTTGTTAACCTTAACCAGTTATCAAGTCAATTAAAAGCACAGGATATTTCATGGTGTGCATGGTGTGTCAGACTTTACAATTACGGAAATGTATCCCCCATCTCTCTTGACAACTTCGGAATGTGGAGGCATCCAAGGCAGATCTATAAAACATTAATATTTCGTTAACACAAACCAGGGGTGCAAACCAGATGAGGCTTCTGTAAGACTACAGGTGAAGCAGTGCTAAAAAAAAAATATAAAAAAAAAGTTTTACAAAAGTCTTACAATAACTATTTTCACCAAAAGAGGACAGGTTTGCACCACGTAATTTGAAGTTGGCCAAGATTACCTAACGTTAGCATTTTAAACCAAGTTAGCTAGCAGTAAATTATACTGTAATAATTACGTTTAGAAAAGTCTTACAATAACTATTTTCACCAAAAGAGGACAGGTTTGCACCACGTAATTTGAAGTTGGCCAAGATTACTCTATCTAGCTAATCTATCTAACAGTCGAAATCTTAACTAAACAGGAAAACAATCTAACATGATTAAAAACTTACCCTCCATCGTGCAAAAAGATGTACACAGGGTAACGTTAACTTCCCACTCAACAGACGAGTCCAGAGACGGTTGGAAAACCTATAGAAAAAAACTATAGAATCTTTGACGGGTCCCCGCTGGTGCGCGCTGACCCTGGTCGACGAGAACCCGCATGAGAGATGTGACGCAGGACGTAACCCCGCCCCCCGGGCGAGATGCCCCAAAATTTATGAATCCCAGGCTCCGCCACTGGTTGGGAGTGAGAATGTGTTGCTCACTCACCATGTATAAATATGACCAAATGACCAAATGACTGACATTACAGCCTTATCCTACAGCAGAAGTATCTCAGACACAGGATTTTTTTCCACAATTGAACATGCACCTACACTGGCTAATATTTTTTCTGTTCTCGTTGGGTAAGTAAATATTGTTCAATGATAACTTTACACTTTACAATAAGGCTCAATTTGTTAACATTATGTAATGCATTAGGCATCATCACAAATAAAAACAATTAACAAAATTTTTACAAGACTTGTTAATCTAGATCAGCTTTTCCCAACCCTGCTCCTGGAGGCACACCAACAACACTACAAATGTTCGATGTCTACCGCCTTACCTGACCCACATATTTCTGGTCTTGGAGTCTCTGCTAATGAGCTGATGAGTTGAAACGTGTGTTTGATTAGGAAAAGTTACAAAATTTGTCGTGTTGGTGTGCCTTCGGGAACAGGGTTGGAAAAACATTGATCTAGATATGTTAATTTATAGATATTGTTCTTTCATGTTTGTTAATAATATAACCAATGCTGTTTGGTTATATATAACCATCCCAGTTACTTTGCACAGGTCACAGATTTGTGTGTGTGGTAAATTGAAATGTCTAGCACATTCCACTACTGGTTGAGAGCGTGAACAGTTCGTGAAATGAAGGAAACCAGTTTTATCTGTAGATGAGCAGAGTTATAAAGTTTGATGATGATGAAGTGGATTAGGATTAGCTAAAATGAATTAGCAATTGAAACAATGTCAATGCATCAACATTAACTGCATTGATTCAGCATCACTGTTGCATCCACAATTAATGCTGAAATAATGTTGAACTTTGAATCAGTGGTAATGACATTAAATCAATGTTACAATGTGATGTTGGTTCAACATCGTGTTTGCACTCTCAGAAAATGAAACAACAACTATAACTGACTTAAATCAACACAGCCTGAAATCAGTGGCAAAAAAATACCTTAAATATCTAAAGATCTCAGCAGAGGATGATTTAACAACTCCAAAAACAGCATTACCAGCTTCACTTATTTTTGTCTTTTTGACTTTATTTCTGTCATATGTCTACAAAAAAAGGTTTATTGAGAATTAACAGATATTAACGTTAATTCATGTTGATGTTTTATTGAATGCAAGTTTTGATTGGAGTCACTGTTATGGCAATTGGTGTTCCTTTTCAAAAGCTACTCTTGATGCTGTGTACTTATATGCAATGAGAACAACCTTTGTTTGACCAGTTGTGATTTATATGTGGCCAACATGCCAAGAATTTGGTTGACATTGCAAGACTTGATTTTCCTGCTAAGACAAAAGCTGAGATCAAACCACCTGCAACAATGTAATAAAACACACCCTGGAGAGAAGATCTCAAAGAAAGAGCACAGGACATCGCCTTTGTCCAAACTTGTCTCCTTGTATACATATGCATCCCCCCTCTCCCCACTCCCTTCCTTTCCCCCTGATTCAAGTCACTAAAAGTTCACTGAAAATGTCTATATACCACAAATTATAAATATCGTGAATATATAGTTTATTCCCTTTCATGTTTGGTATTATTGTAAATGACTCAGTGCGACTGGTAAAATGGTCTTAATTTCATTGCAGTCATTGGTATTATGAGAAAGATTGAAAACTTAGGAGAATTCTGTTCTCCTCTCTGGGTGGTGTTTCTTCAAGATATCTGATAACTCTCTCCTCTCCCCCTAAACCAGGTGTTACCCCCTGGGGTACATGAATAGACCCAAAATATCTCTAAAAAAAATATATATTTGTACAAGCCTTTTGTTCTGGTCTGAGTATTTAAAGGGTTAGTTCACCCAAAAAATTTTATTCTGTCAGGAATTACTCACCCTTATGTTGTTCCAACCCCGTAAGACTTTCGCTCATCTTTGTAACTCAAATTAAGATATTTTTGATGAAATCTGAGAGCTGGATCACTCCTCCATAGGCTTCAATGGGATCGAAACTTGCAAACACAGAAAGTTAGTAAAGACATTATGAAAATAGTCCAAGTGACTACGGTGGCTCAACCATAAGTTAACATAACAAAAATAATGACTTTATTCAACTATTCATTTACATCTGTGTGGGCCTGAATGAATTCACGTAGTGTAACAACGCAGCACTTCTGTGTTGTACGTCACACACATGACCAGCGCCGGCCAATAGTGAGCCTACGTGGTGACATACAACACTCCAATCAAAACACTCCAATTCTTCACGGAAGATGTATAAAAAAGTGCACAGGAAACAAAAACCTTGAAAAAATTATATGCGACCCTGCCAAATCACAGAGATGCCGATTCGCACGGGACTAATATTATCACAGGACCTCTTTGTTCTGCAAAATATGGCAGGTCATTTACGGGGGAATTTTTACTTTACAAATTACAGACATGGCCAATTCGTGCGGGATAAGATCACAGACAACCTCCATTTCGCAATTATTACATATGACTAGAGGTCACCAGGTAGTACTTATCCCATGCGAATATGGCTTAAGTCACCATTATGGCGATGAGTGTTTGCTTTAGTTGGGCTCTTGACCCTTACATTTTCAACTTTAAAATTTGGCTGCTGTAACTTAATTATAACAGCCAGATGAACAAAGAGAAAAGGTGATCTGATGGTGTTGGTTGTGTTTTAACAATCATTTTTTAACCTGAATCACTGAACTCATTTAGAGCCTAGTTTCTGAGTTAGGGTTACTTTATTGATTATAGCAGCACTGTCCTTCTACAGAATAATATTTTTAGGATTTTCAGTGTAAGCCATAGGATTTATTAAAAGTTGTTCTGATACAAAAACTTTGACATTTTTTTTCTATTTAGACACACAGACATCAAAGTATGTTTTCTGTAAATACACTAAAACTTCACTAAAAGTATACTTGTATTTTGCATATTTCTTAAAACTAAGCATATATTTATTACCAACTAGTATACTTTTTAGAAATAGACTCAAATATAAATTAGTAAAACCAGCCGAAGAAAAGAATCAACATACTAAAGAAAACAGGTAGGTTTTTAAAGGGAACCCCGATTATTAAGACACATAGGCCTAAATATGCTACAATTGCTCTCTCCTACAAAATACATAGTTATAAATACATAAAATATTTTCGTTATTTAAAAAATCCTCAAAGTGTTTTACAGAATTTGAGCTACGAAGGCCGCCATTATTTTAGCGCGCGCAGTGCATTCTGGGTCGATGACGTGTATTGGTTGCGTTCAGAGCAGAGAGAGGTGAGCTAATGGCGCTGTAAACTGTAGCTACATCCTAAACGTTAATATAATGCCACATTGTGCAGCGTTTGGTTGCAATTTCCAATCCAAAGGAAATAAGGGGAGTGATGTTAGCCTCCACTGCTTTCCAAAGGAGAAAAAAATACGAAAAGAGTGGGAAGTTGCTTGTGGACGAGTACAACTCCCTAAAGACCCACGGCTGTGTTCCCGTCACTTCAGCCCTGATGCATTTGAGGTATTTAGTCGGCTAAAAGAGCTCACAGGTGCAGCTGGTTACAAGCGAAGGCTAAAACCAAATGCCGTGCCTTCAATTTTCCCCCACAAGGAGCCTAAACGTCCGCGCGTAGCGAGTGAAAGCCGCGCTAACAAGCGTCAAAGGCAAGAGACTCTGGACACTCTCCTGCTAAGATTTAAACAACCCGCTCCTTTCGTCGCGGAAGACGAATCATCGGACACTACGCCGATCATGGAGGTAACCGACAATCCACCAGATGCTGTTAATAAATTCGTAACTGTAGGCCTACAGTGTTCTCCAAGTATGACTGTCACAGTGAGGATCTGTGACTAGAGACTCTTATTTTGGAAAAGACTCTTAGTATGACACTGAACTGAGAAAATGCATACATACAGACACTTTCACACTAACATCTTAACACACACTATCTGTTTTGCGCAGTTTTACACCAGTTAACGCAGATATATGTGTGTCACTGATTGTGTATTGTTTCGTGTTGTACCTGTCTTCACCATGCCCTTTTTTTCATTTACTGAGTTATTAATTTCTCGTTGTTGATTTATATATTGTAAAGAACTCAAACAAGGCCGGTAACCATGTTATATGTTTATTGATTTCAATTAACCTCTTACATAATAATAAATTGTCATACTTACGTATAGGAACATTTTACTTTACCAAACAGACGAAACCCGGTCACAGGAACTGCCACCATTTTGAATGTCTCTTTCCCGCCAATAGGCACAGTTAATTGTGGTCATGTGTGAGGGGGAGATTGGAGTTCTGTTTGATTCTTTGATAAACGTTGTGCAACATTAATAATTAATTGAGTTGTTTTGTTTTCAATGTTTATATATTTTTATATTATTCAAACTGTTTATCTCTTTGTTACTGTTAAATCTATTTTGATTTGTCTTCTTTAAATGTCATTTATTATCTTTAATTACCAAATGGTTTGGTCCAAGTAGGAGGGGCTTAGCCTTTTTAAGAAGGCGCCTCAGTGTGATTAAGAGGCTCGTAGAGTGAGTGTTGGGGAGTTATTGCCCTGTTTTTGGGCCGATTTACTGGTATAGCCAAATTTTGTGTGCAGATAACTTTAAACAGTTTATTTTATTTATTTTTGTTTGATTCGGTTTTTTTTTTTCTCTTCTTTGTATTTTCACTGTAAATACCAGTTGCACCTATTGGATTAAACACTGAACTTTTGACCTCATCATCACGTCACTTCATTTTTTTCGCCTCCATCTGCCGGTACATACAGAGCAGTGGTGCTGCTGCTGTTGGGGCCTCTTTGTGGCACCCCTGTCTCTGTTACAGTTGGTGTCAGAAGTTTTTTGTACCGCTGAGGTGACGTGGACATTCTTGTTTTTATGCAATGCCACCAAAGACAAGGAATCAGCCTGATGAGAGCACAAGGCCGGATGTGGAACAGAGTGAAGTGGAGGAGGATCCAGATGAAGGAGTGAAGTCTACAATGGTTTCTGGGGCTGGAGCTGATACTGCTGTTACTGCTCTGGCGCAGATGTTCAAGTCCTTTATGGAATATCAAAAGGATCGAGACGATCGACAAGAAAGAGAGACAGTACGACGAGAACAAAATTTTAAAGTGCTCAGTCACCATGTCACACAGATGCAACTTGACATGGAACGTATCAGTCATGGAGCAGTTTCCGATAAACCAGCACCAAGGGTGATAGACCGGGAGCCACGTCTTGCGAGACTGGAGGACTCCGATGATATTGAGCACTATTTGCTGACATTTGAGAGGCTGGCAGAGGTGTACCAGTGGCCTAAAGAAGACTGGGCCATTCACCTTATACCGTTGCTAACTGGTAAGGCCAGAGCTGCGTTTGTTGCAATGGACCGTTCACATACACAAGACTATGATGTTGTTAAGACAGCAATACTGAAAAAGTATGAAATCAATGCTGAAACTTATAGACTGAGGTTCCGTAGCTTAAATACCCCGGTCGACGAGTCGCCACAGGAGCTTTACATCAGACTGAAGGACCTTTTTTGCAAGTGGGTGCACTATTCCAGCAGCAATAAAGAGGATATTATGGAGGCCCTTGTTCTGGAACAGTTCTTACGGGTCTTGTACCCAGACGTGAGGACTTGGGTCAAGGAGCGTGATCCAACGACTGCTGCTGAGGCTGCAAGACTATCAGAGGCATTTATCACAGCCCGTAAAGGAGCAGGAAACTTCCGCTATGCAGGGATCCTCCCTTCGGCCAGGGGTAAGTCTGAGGGGTTGGGGAGCTGTTCAAACTCTCAAGATAGAATCCTAAGACTCACACAAAGTAAAGCCACTACTCCGCATGTAACTTCACAAAGTGTAGTTAAGGAGGATGTTGTCTGTTATCATTGTGGACAGCCAGGCCATACTAGACCTCTTTGCCCCCTGAAGAAACCGAAAACGGCAAGCCTTTGTTATGTTCCTCATTCAGTTCAGTCATCCCCCATGAAATGCAACTCACAGCCAATTAGATCTGTCTTGTTAAATGGTAGACCAGTTTTAGCCTTGGTAGATACTGGTTGTACATATACGCTAGTGCAGAGCAGATTTGTGCCCAGACAAGACTGGAATGACACAGAAACAGTTACTGTTTGTTGTGTACATGGTGACAACACTCCATTGCCTACTGCAGAAGTGTATATTGAAGTCTTGAATCAGTCTTATCTGATGAAGGTTGGAATTGCTAAGACTCTGCCCTATCCCATCCTCCTTGGCACAGATATGCCAGTGTTGGCTGAATTACTGCAGGACACAGAATGGTGTGGGGTAGTGACAAGGGCTCAGTCAAAGCAGGCAGTGCAGACAACACACAACCCAGACCTAGGCGATCCCTTACAAACCTTGCCTTTTTGTTCAGCTGATATTGAGATTGAGTCAGGAACAACAGAAGACAACAGGTTGCAACAGCGTAGAGATTGGGTAACAGACTTGATGGGCACCTCAGAACAGGCTAACGAGGATATTGCTGAACCTGAGTTATGTGAGTCAGACATTGTGATTCCGAATGGTCTAGCCCAGCTGCAGAGGGAAGACCCAACCCTAGCCACATGTTTTGATCAGGTTAAGAAGAAGAAAGACTCTGATGTATTACTTGAGGATGCTTTTGTGTTGAAACATGAACTCCTGTATAAGCAGACTAAAGAGGGAGATCTTCGACTTGTTGTACCTAATGCACAAAGAAGTGAGGTGTTACAGTTAGGTCATTCCATTCCATGGTCAGGTCATTTAGGGTTCGCAAAAACATGTTGGAGAATCTCTAAAAGATTTTATTGGCCCAGAATGTACACAGACATTAAAGAATACTGCCAAAAATGCCCTGAGTGCCAACTCACTATTGGTCGGACTCCTGCTTATGCACCACTAATTCCTTTGCCTGTGATTGATGTACCTTTTGAGAGAATAGGAGTGGATGTTGTTGGACCAGTTGAGAGAAGTCAGGCAGGAAACCGGTTTATTCTAGTAATCTCAGATTATGCCACGAGATACCCTGAAGCATATCCCTTGAGAGATGTTACTGCTAAGCAGATAGCTTCAGCCTTGTTGAAATTATTTTCGCAAGTAGGCATACCAAAAGAGGTTCTGACAGACCAGGGCACTAACTTTATGAGTCGCACACTGCAACAAGTTTATCAGCTATTGGGCATTAAGAGAGTACGAACAACCCCATATCACCCTCAGACTGATGGTCTTGTTGAAAGATTCAATCAGACTCTAAAGAATATGTTGAAAAAGTTTGTTTCAGACTCTGGCAAAGACTGGGATAAATGGCTGCCGTACCTCCTTTTTCGCCTACCGTGAAGTACCCCAGGCTTCTACAGGATTCTCTCCGTTTGAATTGCTATACGCCCACCAAGTAAGAGGTCCTCTAGATGTCCTGAAAGAGAGCTGGGAGGCGACAGACAATCCAAAGAGAACGAACATCCTCACTTACGTGATGAAAATGAGGGAGAAACTTCAACAGAGTACTGCCTTGGCACGAGAAAACCTGTTAAGATCCCAAGTACAGCAGAAACACTGGTACGACAAGACGGCTAGATCTCGAAGCTTCGAACCAGGGGATGAAGTCCTGTTGTTGCTTCCAACCTCCGACAATAAGCTGTTAGCGAAGTGGCAAGGCCCATACCAGATAAAGAAGAAGGTAGGTCCGGTGACCTATCAGATCGAAATCCCCTCGAGAAACCAGCCTCTGCAAACATTTCATGTGAACATGCTGAAAAAATGGCATACGCATCGAACTCCAGGCCAAGCAGAGGAGAGCAATGATATTGCTATGCTGGTGAGAGCCATAGAGGGTGAAGAGGAAGTAGAAGAACAATATTTACCGACCTGTCGCAGTGACAGCAAATTGAATTTGCAGCACCTGAGTGAAGAGCAAAGACATCAACTATGGGAATGTATACCTGAACATCTGTTCATGGATACCCCTGGTAGAACAGGCTTGGTCGAACATTCTATCATCCTCACGGACCCTAAACCTGTCCGTCAGTCGGTGTATCGTGTCCCAGAGAAATTACTATCTGTTATGAAAGAGGAATTACAAACCATGAAACAACTGGGTGTTATTGAGCCATCATCAAGTGAATGGAGCAGTCCCATAGTGCTGGTGCCGAAGAAAGATGGTACCCTGCGGTTCTGCTTAGACTTCAGGAAGCTGAACAGCGTAAGTAAATTTGATCCTTATCCAATGCCACGGGTGGATGAACTGGTGGAGAGGCTGGGAAGGGCGAAGTACCTGAGTACGCTGGATCTCGTTAAGGGATATTGGCAGGTTCCGCTGAAACCAGCATGTAAGGAGCTTACTGCCTTCAGAACTCCCTTTGGCCACTTTCAGTTCCGAGTCCTTCCTTTCGGGCTCCACGGGCTCAACATTTCAAAGGATGATGGATAAAATCCTCCATGGTACAGAGGACTATGCTGCAGCTTACCTTGACGACATCATAATCTTCAGCCAAAGCTGGGAAGAGCATCTGGAGCAACTTAGGGAGGTGTTGAATCGCATCAAAGCTGCAGGACTAACCATCCGTCCTGATAAATGTGCCCTCGCCAAACCAGAAACCCAATATCTTGGATTCGTACTGGGACACGGTGTGATCCGACCTCAGGTGGGGAAGGTGGAGGCCGTTAAAGGAGCAGGAAGGCCTGTGACAAAGAAGCAGGTTAGAGCGTTTCTTGGACTTGTTGGCTGGTATAGGAAATTTATTCCAAATTTCTCAGCCAGGGCAATAACCCTAACAAATTTGACGAAAAAGAGCCAGCCCAACAATGTAGTGTGGACGGAGGACTGTGAAAAGGCCTTTAAAGACTTGAAGGATGCATTATGTCAGGAACCAGTTCTGCAGAGTCCTGATTTTGGGAAACTCTTCACAGTGCAGACTGATGCCTCACAACATGGTATTGGTGCTGTACTCCTTCAAGAGGAAGAAGGTCAACTCAAGCCAGTTGTGTACATTAGTAGGAAACTCCTGCCCAGAGAGGTAAACTATTCCACTGTGGAAAAGGAGTGCCTTGCTGTTAAGTGGGCCCTGGACTCTTTAAGGTACTATTTGCTTGGACGAAAATTCCGGCTGGAAACTGACCACCGAGCATTGGCCTGGTTAGGCCGCATGAGGGACACAAATGCTCGCATTACTAGGTGGTTTCTGGCCATGCAGCCATTTGACTTTGAGGTGCTGTACAGATCAGGGTCACAAAATTACACTGCAGACTTTCTCTCGAGGACACCATAGGCGGTGTCTGGAGAGGGAGGGGGAAATGTCACAGTGAGGATCTGTGACTAGAGACTCTTATTTTGGAAAAGACTCTTAGTATGACACTGAACTGAGAAAATGCATACATACAGACACTTTCACACTAACATCTTAACACACACTATCTGTTTTGCGCAGTTTTACACCAGTTAACGCAGATATATGTGTGTCACTGATTGTGTATTGTTTCGTGTTGTACCTGTCTTCACCATGCCCTTTTTTTCATTTACTGAGTTATTAATTTCTCGTTGTTGATTTATATATTGTAAAGAACTCAAACAAGGCCGGTAACCATGTTATATGTTTATTGATTTCAATTAACCTCTTACATAATAATAAATTGTCATACTTACGTATAGGAACATTTTACTTTACCAAACAGACGAAACCCGGTCACAGGAACTGCCACCATTTTGAATGTCTCTTTCCCGCCAATAGGCACAGTTAATTGTGGTCATGTGTGAGGGGGAGATTGGAGTTCTGTTTGATTCTTTGATAAACGTTGTGCAACATTAATAATTAATTGAGTTGTTTTGTTTTCAATGTTTATATATTTTTATATTATTCAAACTGTTTATCTCTTTGTTACTGTTAAATCTATTTTGATTTGTCTTCTTTAAATGTCATTTATTATCTTTAATTACCAAATGGTTTGGTCCAAGTAGGAGGGGCTTAGCCTTTTTAAGAAGGCGCCTCAGTGTGATTAAGAGGCTCGTAGAGTGAGTGTTGGGGAGTTATTGCCCTGTTTTTGGGCCGATTTACTGGTATAGCCAAATTTTGTGTGCAGATAACTTTAAACAGTTTATTTTATTTATTTTTGTTTGATTCGGTTTTTTTTTTTCTCTTCTTTGTATTTTCACTGTAAATACCAGTTGCACCTATTGGATTAAACACTGAACTTTTGACCTCATCATCACGTCACTTCATTTTTTTCGCCTCCATCTGCCGGTACATACAGAGCAGTGGTGCTGCTGCTGTTGGGGCCTCTTTGTGGCACCCCTGTCTCTGTTACAATGACCAATGCAGCAACGCAGACGGATGTTTACAAGTCGGATGCAGCGGTACAGTGGTCAGCTGATGTGGACTACTCGGTAAAAAAGGACCATACTTACACAGGTAAATATGAAATTGAGTTGGGCAAACCTGTACAGGAGGATGACGTTGATAACTCCCAGGATCTGTTCCTCTCAGATGATGAACTTAGTGAACAGAGTCAACCACAGTACAGTCACTGTGATCCGGAATACATTGCAAGTTCATCTGAGTTTTCTCAAAGCACCCAGGGATCACAAGCTTCAACTAACACACATAAAGAAAATAGGCTTTTTCTAGTTTTTGAGGAACAGTTAAACCAATTGCTTCAGCGTTGTTTAAAGTGTGGCTCCCTGATTGTCCAGGAAGAAGTGAAAGAGCTAAAAAATGAAGGATCACAGTTGACACTAGAGCTCACATGTGCTAACAGCTGTAGTTACAGATGGCAGTCTCAGCCTACTCTGAGCGGGACTAAAGGGACAGGAAACCTGCTTTTAACAGCATCAGTTTTCTTCAGTGGCATCCATTTTGCTAAATTTGAGCGTTTCTGTAGTAACATGAACCTCAAAACAATAAGTGAAGACACATACACATCACTGAGGAAGAAGTTTGTGTTTCCTGTCATTGAAAAAATGTGGATTAAAGAGCAGAGTACAGTGTTAACTAACATGAAATCGCAAGAAGTTGTTGAACTCTGTGGAGATGGCCGGTGTGACTCTCCGGGGCACTCAGCAAAATACTGTACATACACTTTTTTAGATGCACAGAGTGAAAAGGTTGTGGACTTCAAGGTAATAAGCTGCACCCAAGTTTCGAGCTCTAATACCATGGAAATCAAAGGTTTTAAAGATGCTCTCAAAACCATAGAAGAAAATGGAGTGAAGGTCTCAACCATCTCCACTGACAGACATCCACAAATCATCAAAGAAATGAGGGTCAGTAATCCAGAAAAACACCATGAATTTGACCCTTGGCATGTGGCAAAAGGAGTGTCCAAAAAATTGGCAACTGAAGCTAAGAGAAGGGAATGTGAAGGCCTGGGACAGTGGATTCCATCCATTATAAATCATTTCTGGTGGAGTGCACAAACCTGTGAGGGTAATGCCGAAGTGTTGAAAGAGAAGTGGATATCTGTAATACACCATGTTACCAACCGACACGACTGGCCAGGGAACAGGCACTATCACCAATGTGCTCATGAGCCCCTTGATGAGACGGACCAGAGAAGAAAGCTTTGGTTAAAGCCAGGATCTGAAGCCCACAACGCACTTGTGAAGGTTGTGAAACACAAGCGGCTTTTGAAAGACCTGGATCATCTGACAAAGTGCATCCACACAACAAAACTAGAGGTATGATCAAATACAGACATATTTAATAATTATGCCATTCATTATGATGTGACTCACATATTTTAATAGTTTAATTTCAAATTCAAATTTGTTTCAGGTGTATCACTCCATGTACCTGAAATACCTCCCAAAGAGAACACATTTTGGATATGATGTGATGATCCATGCCTCCATGCTTGCTGCTCTGGATCATAACAACAATGTGAACAGGGAACAGGTGTGTGAACTGTAATAAATCCTATCATTTGCAAGCACTATGGCTGCGTTTACACTTGGCATTAACATGCGATCACCGTGATCCGATCATTAGCCAATCAGGACACGGTGCGTTTACATTTGATCATATAAAGTAGCCTCTGTATCTGGATAACGATCGGATTTCTGTTTCCTGACTAATATTTAAAGGGATACTCCACCGTTTTTTCATATTAAACTATTTTATTCCCTTATCTAAGACGAGTTGATACATACCTCTCTCATCTCAGTGCGTGCACTTAAAGGGATAGTTCACCCAAAAATGAAAATTCTGTCATCATTTACTCACCCTCAAGTTGTTCCAAACCTGTATGAGTTTCTTTGTTCTGCTGAACACAAAGGAAGATATTTGGAAGAATGTTTGTAATCAAACAGATCTCGGTCCCCATTGACTTCCATAGTAGGAAAAAATATATACTATGGAAGTCAATGGGGACCGAGATCTGTTTGATTACAAACATTCTTCCAAATATCTTCCTTTGTGTTCAGCAGAACAAAGAAACTCATACAGGTTTGGAACAACTTGAGGGTGAGTAAATGATGACAGAATTTTCATTTTTGGGTGAACTATCCCTTTAATCGCTCTAGCGCGCGGTGACACTTTGATAGCACTTAGCTTAGCCCAGTATATTCAGTGGTATCTAACAGCAATGAATTTAGAAGTGACCAAACACATCAACGTTTTCCCTATTTAAAAACAGTTACACGAGTAGTTATACGACCAAGTATGGTGACACAAAATAAAACGCAACGCTTTTCTAAGCGGGTTAAAAAGGATAACTATAATGTATGGCGGAATAGCACTTTGGGGAGAACTTCAACTTGGCGCAGTAAAAAGTCACGCCTGATCCTCTTCCTCTCACTTCTGTCAATAGTGGGAAGAGGATCAGGCGTGACTTTTTACTGCGCCGAGTTGAAGTTCTCCCCAAAGTGTTATTTCGCCATACATTATAGTTATCCTTTTCGTCTAACTACTCGTGTAACTGTTTTTAAATAGGAAAAACATTGATGTGTTTGGTCACTTCTAAATTCATTGCTGTTAGATACCACTGAATATACTGGGCTAAGCTAAGTGCTATCAAAGTGTCACCGCGCGCTAGAGCGATTAAGTGCACACACTGAGATGAGAGAGGTATGTATCAACTCGTCTTAGATAAGGGAATAACATAGTTTAATATGAAAAAACGGTGGAGTATCCCTTTAAATATTAGTCAGGAAACTAAAATCCGATCGTTATCCAGATAGAGAAGCTACTTTATATGATCAAATGTAAACGCACCGTGTCCTGATTGGCTAATGATCGGATCACGGTGATCGCATGTTAATGCCAAGTGTAAACGCAGCCATGGTGACACTGGATATTGCACATCAAACTGTTCCTATCACCTTGTATCTATTTTCCATTTTTCTGTTTTTGAACAGGCTGTTTTTCAAGATGGGGAGAGTGTTGGAGAACCCAAGTTCAAAATCGCATGGAGCAAAGTCCACAAGGCATTCAGAGCAAGACCAGTGCCTGTTGAAAAGGACTATAGCTACATGACAGCTATGATTGCAGATGTTCTCTCCTCTGTGTTAGATTCAAAACAAGTCATGGGCATGAGAGTTAATCCAACACACGTCATGGCTCCACAAGACAGACTATCCAGATCACAGATCATTTTTCAAACACAGCAGTTTTCACGTTTCAAGTAGCTGCATCATTACGAAAACATGACGTACACACCAGCATAGTTCAAATGTACAATATCTTTAATTTTGTATTCTAGTCAAGCACATGTAGTACTTCAAACAAACATTTAATATTGGAGTACATGCAACATTTTTATTTAAACCATAAACATTTGGTATGATACCCTATTTTGTTGCAAGCATAGCTTGTGCTCTTGCCAAAATGTCAACTATCCAGCTATATGTTATTAAAATCCCTCCATGCCTCATCTACTTCTGCACGATCATTGTCTTCATATTCAAACCCTGTATAGATTCCACTTGGTTCAGAGTAGATGTTTCTTATTTTGTTAACAGCACATGATGGAATGACTCTGCGGACTCTTCTCCCTAGCCAGCCATGCATCCACCATGTAAACTGACGATATGAAGCATATCTGTAAGACCTAAAAGGCAGAATTTTGAAAACAATTATACTATTACGTTATGAAATAATGATTTAAGCTGCTTGTCTTAACCAATAAAACAACTGAAGCCTTCACTGAAAGCGCATAGTCCAGTTAACTTTTTTTCCACTATTTGTAGGCTACTATGTAGGCATACTCAGATAACCATGTTCACGTTTGACTTGCCTATTAGTGACCTGGTTACGATTTGGTAGACCAGCACTATGCCGGTCATGGAGGCTGACGAGGGCCGCCCATAAAACATCTTTATTGAGGCAAACTGCATTAAAGTTTTCATGTGCTGTGATACACGGAGTATCTGTAAATACAATCAAAGCATGTTATAGCATTTTACTTTATGTTCTTATCAGAATCACAATCAGCTTTATTGGCCAGGTTTGTGCAAACAAACAAGGAATTTGACTCTGGTAATATTTGCTCTAAAAGTGCAACACTCACTTAACATATAAAGAATAAAAACATAAAGGTCAGTATGAAATATAATAATGAAAAAAAATGAAGTATGCACTATAACAATACTATAAAATTTAGAAATGTACAAAAAAAAAAGATACGGTAAAACTTATAATGTCCTTGTTACATGTTACATGTAGCCTACTTACCATAGTAATAACAGTAAAATATGCATAATTACATGCAACTAACCCTCAACCAAATCCTAATCATATAACCCTATAGTAAGTACATGTAGTTACTTAATATTACTCAGTACTTAAATGTTTAATTACACTGTAACACTGACACCTTAAAATAAAGTGTAACCAAATATACAATAACAATTGGAGAGGGAAGGAATAGTGCATATCAGTATAGTCTTGAAATTTAAGTTTTTAAATATGTAGTGCAAGGCAATTCAGTGCAATTGTAATTTTTAATAACAATATCGTAATTGTAAGATTTTAAATGTACATGACGTAGATGAGCAAAACAGTGTTGACTTTGTTCAGTGTTAGGGGGGAGAGTGTATTTTTGCGCGTTCAACATAGTGACTGCTTGGGGAAAATAAAGCAAACGAGGGCGGTAAGACTTATTAAATTATTTATACTGATAGTACGATTGTCTGATCTAGCCTATACTTAGCCTACCCTGGACAGCTGCTGACAAAAAGTGAAGCTCTTTACAGCAAACGCTCTCGTTCTCGCTTGGCATTGGCAAGCAGTTGCCGCACAGACACCATCTGTTTTGCCCCACTCTCGCTTCCTCAACTCTCTGATAATCTTCAGGCCTATCGTCTTCCGCGCTATTCTCCTGATCTAAGCCTACGGTGAGCTCGGGTTCAAACTGAAAAGGCTGAACGGCAGACATGTTCATCTCGCTAGTCGCTACTGTCAAAACTTAGCTAGCTAGCCGGTACTGCTGCAATCCATTGACAGTAAGCAACCTTTACACGTCACTACCCAGAATGCATTGAGACGTAAATAACTATGGCGGCCTACGAGTGAACGGATTTTCGTCTTTTTTTAATAAAAATAAAACCATTTGAAGTGTTTTTGTATCACCTTTTTATAGCTGACGCCTACGTTAATCTTATAAGGCCAACATGCCGCACAAGTCGGGGTTCCTTTTAAAAGAGACTTGAAAGCAGGCAGAGAAGGGGCCTTGTTATGAGATGTAACAAACTCATGAACAGCCATTTCCAGAGTTTTCAGAGTGAGAAAGCCTTTGATTTTAGACAATAGATGAAGTTGATAGAAGCAGGAACCGATTACAGAGGAAATATTTTTGTCAAATTTTAAAGGCTGGTCAACAAGAACACTTAAGTTCCGCACCCTTGAGGATTTAAAAATGGACAGACTCTCTAAATCAGGGCTTATACACTGAGAATTTTCAATTGGGCCGAAAACAATAACCTCAGTCTTGTCTTCATTTAGGAAGAGGAAATTTTGGTAACACTTTATTTCGATATAAGGAACTTGGCAACTACAAGTCAACTTATTCTCCTAACCCGAACCCGAACCCTAACCAACAGTCTACTGAAAGTCTATAACAGTCTACTAATACTCTAATGAGAGTTAGTTGACATGTAGTTGCAAAGTTACTGATAGTAAGTATAATGTCTAAAGTGGACTATCGAAATAAAGCGGAACCGAAATTTTATATAAATTTGAGTGTCATCCGCATAAAAATGAAAGGACACACCCTGTTTCCTTAGAATAGAGCCCAGAGGAAGCATGTAGAGAGAAAATAGAGAGGGAGCCAAAATAGAGCCCTGTCAGAGGTGCCATGGAGCCTTAAAACTTTACTTAAAACTTTCTGTCAGACAGAAGCAGTTGGTCAATTTAAGGCAGTGGGGTGAGTCGAGGAGAATCGTGGCACCACAATTCTCCCAATCTCAAATCTGTGAAATTCAGAAGGCGAGAAAAGAATAATTTATATTTTAAACTGGGGAGTTGAAACTTGCAATATGTTTTTTTAATTCTAGAGTAACCTCTTATACGTTTGTCTTTGTGTGTGTTTGTGTACGTCTGTGTATGTCTGACAAAAGAGTATGAAATGTAAAAGAATGAATGTTTAAACATGAAATTCTCTTTCACTGTGTGCTTGGAGAATATATTCTGCTGTGTTTCTGAATGTCTTACAGGGTGGGTGTCTGATGCTCAAGTGACTGATGCTCAAGTCTGCAGTGCTGTTGAATATGCTAAAGCTAGAAAGGATCTTTTTGAATATCTCGGCTTGGGCAACAATGACTCTCAGAATTTCAGAATGTGGCCCTTGATATTCAACAGTTATGGCTGGCACTTCGGTTCCCACCCTGCTGAGATTTTTGTGGACCTGTATGTGACCTCCATCATAAATGTGGTATGTGTCCAGCATGATTTATCTTATCATTCAGGTCATTATGGGATGTCAAGCAGTTGTAATATCATCTCTCAACACATCTTTTTATCTACAGGATGAAAAAGCCCAGAGTCTCACGACACAGGTCAAAGTGCTAACAGTAAGCATTTAAAAAAACTATTTCATTATTATTTCACAAAGTTTTTACTTAATTTACAGAATTTTGTCACATGATCAGAGGTTTAATTTGATTTTCAAGCATACAGTATCTGTCTTATAATCACTCTGAACTTCTCTATAACTCTAACTTTTTCAGGAGTGGCCAAATTTGGATATGAAGTGGGATATAAATACATTTTGTGGAATTAGAAAATTTGTTGCCCCCAAAAATATGTTTTGGACTCCAGACATTGGTATAATGGAAAGGTATAAAAATTACTTCTGTCAGAACCTTTTATTTTGGTTGTTTTTGCCTTATAGTGATAGATCAGAAAGGTTACAAAATGATGGACAGAATAAGGGTAATGTTATGACAAAGCGGAAATTACAAAACAGATTCAAAGACTTTGTTCATACTGCACGTAAAACAACTTTTTTGGTCCAATCAGATCTTTAGGATTGATTGTTCACATAATACTTTTGTAATCTATATCTGACAGTGATCATGATCAGCTCTTGTCAGTCACAATACAAAAGCTGAAGATACTTTATACATAAAAAAGAAATGAGACACATTCACAGGCTCTTTTATTCAAACAAATATTTTCTGTTAACCTGAAAGATGGCACTAAATGGCAACTCTGAAGCATTGTTAAAGTTAATGAGATAATTAAGTGATTTATTGAATGATGATTGACTATTAGTGAAGACACCTGATTATGAAGGTAATATGATGCCATAAAGAATCGCATGTGCGGGCTAAGATTTGTGAAAGTGTACATAAGATTGCAAGTGAAAATTAAAATTAAATTAGACACCTTACCCCCAGGCTAACTTAGGTCTAAGACTGTCTGGCTCTTCCTCTTGACAAGGCGGGATGCTGCTGTCAGTGGCTGAGGGACCTCCGCCGGCAACGTCGATGTTGACACCATACACTCCACTTTCCCGTCCTCCGCTTATCCCCCAGAACATAGGCGACTGTCCACCATATATGTTCATCACCATTTCAGTGGTGTCTTTAAGTTTCTCTTGGGGTCCTCCTCCCGTTTTTTGGATAAATCCTCTTAAATATTTCTTTTTTGGCATCTTGTACCATGTTTTTGTATCTTTTCTGTATGTCTTTAACGCTCAACGCTGTCGTAGCAATCTTTTTCCAAATTAAACATTTCTTCTTGTTACTACATTCTCCGCTAAATTTCCCAAGTAAAATGTCCTTGTAACTGTTACACTCCTCCAACAAACACATATCTTCCGCTGGGGTAAACTGCACTGAGCGGTTGAATGCGCTTACTCGATCCGCCATGTTTTTTGTTTTGAAAAGTGTCTTATTTTACCCAGAAGGCATTGCAGTGTAGTCCTACTTAAGATAGTCAGAGTCTTCAGTGCTTTGTGCAACGGTCTGATTTAGATGTCTATCTGAAGTCTGACTATGTACTATATCTAAGCCATAGTCAAAGTCTATCTTTGTGAAACCGGCCCCAGATTGGATCCTCAGTAGTCTGAAAATTACATTTGATTTGAATACCTGCTGTCTTTAATCACCATGTCTTTATTAATCAATGTTCATTTATTTATCAATTTAGCATCAAGACAGAGTTTGGAACAAAGGAGTCTCCAAATGTTATGTTGTTCCATTTCGGCGCTACAGTCTCACTTGACTCTTTATCTCTGACCACGGCCTGTAAGATGGATCTCTACAGGTTTCCCTTCGACACCCAAAGCTGCAAAATAACATTTCAGTCTACATCATATTCAAGTACATCTGAAACACATGAATCAGTTTTGACAAACAAACACAAGAAAACATGGTTTATTCTTCTAATCTATTCGACTTTGATATGAAATACAATTTTGATGTCTGTTCCCACAGTACAGGAGATTACAATTAAAACATTAACTAATCAATCTTGGATGACACATTCGTCACAGGAGCTCTTTCAGGCCCAGGGAGAGTGGGAGCTCCTCAGTATAAGTTACTCTAAAGCTACACTCTTTAAGGAGATTGAATTCGATCAGCTGATATATCAGGTACAGAGCACATGGTATGGAGTGCAAGTCAATATTAAATATTTAAATAAAATGATAAACAGTTTACAAGCTGAAGTATACAAACAGTAAACAAATATTTAGTTGTTAAAAACAAAAACCAAAGAACAACTGAATTTGTGAAAAATATGCGCCAAAATGACATCCCACTCACTGTGTGTGCTCATATTATGGCCATAATGTGAGGTCACCCCAGCTAGAAATGTTATTGAACATGGACTCCAACATCGCTCAGACATAAATTTTTGGTTGAAAATGAAAATTGGGTTGATGTCCAAACATTTGTTTGACGTCAGGCTCAAACAGCATTACCAGCTTCACTTATTATAAACCAGATTTACTTCAGTCATATGTGTAAAAAAAAACTTAAGATTAACAGAGGTTTAGATGTTGATGATTTATTAAAAATAATAGTGTGATTTTGTGTCACCATTATGGTGATCAGTGTTTGCTTTAGTTGGGCAGTTTGACTCTTGATGTATTGATGTTAGTTTTTCTCTGGCTGCTGTAACTGTTTGTAATCGCAAGAACAGTAAGAGTAAATGATGTCAGCTACTTGATCATGAAGATAATGATATAATCATCATATAGTGCTCTGATAAGCTGATCTCTTATTTACCTTTACATGTGTTATTAATTTCATTTAATTGATTACTACTTCTTCTCTTAGACACATTTAAATCTCAACAATCAGCATTGCGATATGAAGCATGTCACTAGGCGCGTTTCCATTACAGATTTGTGCAAAACTTTTGTGATTTTCCATGTTATGCGACTAAAACTTCATTTTTTCCTCTCGCGATCAGTAAATATTCCAAAAACCATGGTAACGGACGTTGGTAGATTTATGTACTATATCCCGGCCACTGCACTAGCCATTATTATTAATGGAAGGAGATGTATGTGTGTTTTCCAAGCATTAATGGTAAGGAACGACCCTTATTATACTTGTGAGCGGCACATATGAGGAGTTTCTGGGTGTTTCTCCCTCATTTCTGCTTCGAGGTCTTGATTGTGGCATTTATTTGAGGTTTAGAATCCATTATTCCTGTAATTCTTCTGTCTTATATGAATTTAATAAATAATTCTGTCTCGTATTCTGTCCACACACACCTACGTCAGCTGACCTGTAAATGCGCAAAAACTGTTTCCATTGCAGTTTTGCAAAATATTTCTTTTTCGAATTGGCCGAAAAAAGTTTTTGCGAAATTGACGTGTTTCCATTGGGCGTATTTTCAATTTGCGCAATTTGTAGGTTAATGGAAACATGGCTAGTGTTATTGAGATTCACACGCTGATTCTTGAGGTTTGTGTTTGTCTCGATAAAGGGGTTTAAAACTTATTGTGCACAGTTTTTGTTTGTTATATGAAATACTCCAGCTTTTCTGATTAAATGCTGCAGGATATCATGCTGTAGAAACCGTGGATTGATATGATCATGTAAAATTGATACAGAGACTACTCCCTGGATGAAATCAGTCCGCTTACATCATGATAAAACCATATGTAGTCAACATATTTGATCACATTTTCTCTTGCTATAACAAACACTTACAGGAGCATCAAACAGTCAAGGCCAAAGAGCAAACACTGACCTCCACAATGGTGACCAAACCAAACTATTACTTTCAAACAAACTTCGACATCTAAACCTCTTTTAAGAGGTTCAGTCTTACGTCTGCTGGGAAACTTCCCGCTAAAACTTTAGAATGTTATGGGATAATGTTCTATTAATGTTATCACTAAACATATTTAAAATGTTTTTAGAGAGTGTTATCCTACCTTTTAGGAGAACATTCTGGTAACAAAAATAAAATTAGCTACAGAAAACATTACAAGAACATAACATAATGCTCCTCAAAACATTCATAGAACAATAACATTTCTAGCAGGGATGAGCTCATGTTGTGGCCATAGTATGAGAATACTGTGAGTGTGCTGTGAGGTTACACTTTTAGCTCACTGTAAACTCACATTGCTGACGTTGTGACCACATGGTGAGATCAAATCGTTGACTGGGTACTGCCCACCCCTATTTAATGTATGCATTCTCTCAGTGTTCCCAATGTTCATTTTGATGCTAATGTTACTCTTGCTCTCCATCTCTCTCTCTCTCTCTCGCTCTCTCTCTCTCTCTCTCTATGACAGATCAATTTAAAAAGGAGACCACTACTGTATGTCATAAACATCATAGTACCGGTATTTTTCTTCCTTGTGCTGGATGTGGCCTCCTTCTTCATTGACACAAATGGAGATGACAAGCTGGGCTTTAAAGTGACTTTACTGCTGTCTATTTCTGTGATGCTGCTGATTCTTAGTAACACACTGCCCTCTACAGCTGAACAACTCCCTCTGATTGGTGAGTAACCCTTGAACTTGACGCACAACACAATGACGAACGCAGTTACCCAGCCCTGTTTGTTTGAACCGCGAGAGGCATCAACGCTTACGCTACTCCTACATCACACATCGTCAAGTGTTACTCTTTTGGCGTAAGTCGACTTGCGTACGACCGTCTGCCGGAAGCTAGTTATTTTAGTCGATAAAGTTTTAAATATGAATATTTTTCTTACACAAACTCATGGCTTCACTTCAGAAGACCTTTATTAACCCCCGCAGAGCCGTTTCAAGCATTTTTATCATGGATGGATGCGCTTTGATGGACTTGCAAAAAAATATATCCATTGACTCCCATTATAAAGCCAGGACATTTTTTAACATAACTCAGATTGTATTCGTCTGAAAGAAGAATATCATATACACCTAGGATGGATTCAGGGTGAGTAAATCATGGGTTAATTTTCATTTTTGGGTGAACTATCCCTATAAACTTGTTGAACATTAATGGAAAGGCAGTCATAACTGAAAGATTTACTAAGACTGAGCTACATTCAATTGTCACATCACATTATACACATACCAAACAATGAGTAAGTTACAGACAAAGAAAAAAATAAAATAAAATAAAATAAAAATAAAGGGAAAAAAATAAAGGAAAAGTATGTGTGTATGTATATATACCTGTAAAAAAAAAAAATATATATATATATATATATATATATATATATATATACACTGTATATCATATATATATATATATATATATACAAACCTGTAAATTAATGGTAAAATTACTGTTAATTGTACAGTTCTTTACTGTAACCTATAGTATGTTACTGTAAAAATACTTGCACTAAATTAAAACTCAAGTTAACTAATTTCATTTGCAGAAACTGGCTGCCTGAAATTGGCCCACTGCCATTCAATTTATAAACCAATATTTATAATGGGCTAATAGTGTGATCATATGAACTTATGAACTCCATCAACTTATTTCATTAAGAAAAGATTTTAAATAAAGAGATTTTCATTGGATCAGTAACTACACAGTCACCATCTTTTAAATAAAGGCAACATGCAGTATATTCTCATTGTTTCTAGATCTTCTCCTTCAATAAAGCCTGATAGCTCTACACTTCAGCACAATGGTGACCCACAAAACTAAATTTGACAGTAAACTACTGGCAACAGTGTTTAACGTACATGTTATTACAGTTAAAATATAATATAATAATATAATTTGTGGATGTGTCTTTTTATCTTACACGGTTAACCCTTTCAACCCCACAGGGAAATCCTGTAGGGCCCACACTACAAAGAATAAAAGTAACATTGACGCAGTGTTGCAGTGAGATAATTATGGGAATATGTAAGTAATTGTTGAGCATTAGTGATGAACACCTGCTGTTAACAAGCAGAATCACTGAAGGAAAGAGGAACAACAAGAACAGAAAAAGAGAAGAGACAAGCAGAAACTACAACTGACTTCCAGCCATTACACATTATTACACTTATTATTAACCAGACTGACTTTATTTCTGTCATACGTCTACAGAAGCTCTTATTGAGAATTAACAGAGGTTTAGATGTTGATGTTTTATTGAAAATGTTTGGTTTGATGACCATTATGGAGATCGGTGTTTGCTTTAGTTGAGTTCTTGACCCTTGACTTTTTAGTTTAGTTTTTTGTCTGGCTTCTTTTAACTGTGTTTTTGCAAAACACACAATAAATAAATAATGTTAAGCTGGGTTGTAAACTGGTTTCAAATTTAGTCGCACAGATAGCGCAAGCAGCTCGTGGCAGAACACAGATCGACTGAATGACACTTTAATTTAAGTATAAAATCTCAAATGAAGATCGCTGAACTCCAGCTTAGTTGTCTGTGTTTTCAGATCATCCGTGCTTTTTCAGCAGTGTAGAGAGAGCACGCGCGCATGGTTGCCAGATACTATTGAAAAGGCCGGGTAGAAAACGTGTTCTTTTAACAGAAAAGCTCTGACTGGGGGTTTAAATTATTCAAATCTGGCAAACGTATGCTTGAACGCTCGTAAACAGTGTGTTGTCGTCTCCTTTATTTGACACAAACAAGTGGTTTTGGTCAAGTAAAAAAAAAAATGTAAACACATTTCAGTCTCGTCTTTTTATGTCAACGATATTGCATGTGTTGATATAGTCACAGTTATCGTTTAATGACGTGGGTGTCGTCTTGTCTTAGTCAGGGGAAAAAAGGTCGTCAACAAAAAAGATTTCGTCATAGTTTTCGTTAACAAAATTAACACTGTTTGCAACACAACCTCTGAGTGTCGACTGTGTGCTGAGTGCTGTTAATTCACAGTATATTCCTGTAGACTATTTTCTCGAAAACAACAAATATTTCCTAGAATGCATTGTTTTCTATGGTATATTACTGCTTTAATGGAAAATGGTATGTTATTGTCAGAATTTGGCTATTTTTCTACAGCAAGGAAGTTAGTTAGTTAACATTTAAAAGTTCCCAAAGATTTTTAATTTCAGAGAAATTCCAATTTTAAATAATGGCTTGTCCCTGGTCATTGTCGCCTGTCAATGACGCGATATCCGCGTTATCCCTGGCTTCCGCTCGTTCTGCCATAGTAACCATGGCGACAGATGTCGTCAACTGCGTTACGTCTAGCGGGACGCTCATGCTGTTGTTGTTTTAACATTATGGATCGTGGCAAGCAGACTTTGGGACAAAAGGAGAACTAAAATGAGGATCAATATCAGCGTGGCGTTTTCGAGATGTTAGCGTCCGTGACTAACTTCGACTTGACAGAGACGCCGCTCTTGCATGTAATTTATTAGACAGGTGAGCAAATGTACATAAAACTAATCAATGTTCTATAGCTCAACATGATGAAATGTTAGAATATGATCAGTATGTTATTCTAATGTTGATCTAGCTTACAGCTAGTCTCATACAGCCAACAAACTAATACACAGAATAACATTATAACTTTCAACACACTCAAATGCAGTTTAGTGTGATAGTGTAGAGCACGTGAAACAGCGCTGCGTTACCTCACAAGTTTCATTCGTCTAATAAACTGCCCTGTGTGAGTAGTAATTCAGCACTTGATTGTAGTTCAGTAGAATGAAATGTCCTTATTCCTTTATATCCGCTGGACTCGCATGTGGCGCTGATATCTGTCTCTCATTAGCACTCGCGCTCTGCTTCACACCACAGTCATGATGAAAACATCAATGTATTCACTCATCCATAAACATTATTAGATCCATCGGCATGACGACAAGTTCCATAATTCTGCTTATGCGTCATCAACCTACGCCTGTTATTGTAAGAGGTTAGCAGTGTTGGGAAAGTTCACTTTCTACACGAACTAGTTCAAAGTCCAGTTCACAAATTTTAAAATGAACTAGTTCAGTTCATAGTTCAAACTTCAAAATTTTGAACTAAAGTTCACAGTTCCAAAAAATGAACTAGTTCAGTTCTTTTTTTCCATATGTTGCTGCAAGCTATTATTTTTCAAAATTATTGCCACAGCCCATATAAAACCACAGACAGCAATTATGTTATCAGTTTTAACACTGAAACTATGCGTCAGATTTCATCTTCATATCCAATTTTAAAATCCTTATCCAACCAGGGTTTACATAGCATTGAGGGTAGGGTTGCCAACTAAACAAATGCGGGACAATCGTGCATGGTTCTTTACAGGAAAATGAGGGACACTCAAAATATTTGTAGACTATAGGCTAGGCCAACATAACACAGTAGGCTTATATGTCATTTCAGGTTCGTATGTGTTTAAAAGGTTTTCAGACAACACATTTGTTTTGATTAAAGTCATATTACACACAAACCATATTTCAAAATAATAGCATTTATCTGAAATAGAAAGCTTTTGTAATTATACACTACTTTTAAAGAAATTCAAGAAATGAATAGCCTACTTTTATTCAGCAAGTACATTTATAATGTTACGTTTTTTTTTTATTTCGGATAAATTTACTTTGAACCTTTTATTCATCAAAGAATCCTGATTTAGTTTTTTTTTTTTTTTTTACATTAATAATAATCAGAAATGTTTCTTGGGCAGCAAATCACATCAGTATATTATTCCCTCAGGACGATTTCATGCTTTCTTGCGTGGCTGGATGTATGTTGGACTCACAATAATCACGTTGTTTGAATTCGTTAAAACTGATTTGCCGAAATCAAAACCCAGTCGGACAGTGAAAGGGATTTGCCGTTAGCGCGAGTCCGGATCGAAGCGACCAGACAGCGGAGGATTCTGTGCGCAGATCAAACAATGATTTGTCCCAAAATAATAATTAATTCTCAATTTAGAGTTTGTTATTCGTATGGTCTGATGCGCGTGAGTGTGGACTGTGATTGGATGACGACCGGTGTCGTGATCAAGTGCCGTGTTGCTGTTGTATCAGAGAATACATCAGTGGTTAGATCAGCGTCAATAAACGGGACAACGGAGGTTCCGAACGGGACAAATACATTTCTATAGAAATCTTGCACCCTTTTGAACGAAGTTAAACTGAGAGAGCGTGCCGTTCACAGACACCAGAATGAACGAGTTCACAGTAACGTTCATCAGGCAGTAATAGAGTACGTTCAGTTCACGTTCGCCCAAAATATGAACGAGTTCATGAACTATCGTTCAATGAACGCGTTCAGGCACAACACTGGAGGTTAGCGACCCCTAGCGGCGAAAAACATTACATATTGTAGCTTTAAATCTCACTGTAAAAAATACATAATAGTAGCTACATGATTCTACAGCATGAGATCCAACAGTGTTGTGATAATCAATTTAATGTTTTTAAAGATAAGGTTTTCATATAGAGTATTACTTTGACACACACAGACATCAAGAATCAGTGTATGAATCTCTATAATGGTCATAGTTTGCTGTTTTTCTCAGGGGTTTACTGCAGTGCGATTTTCTGTCTCATTGGCATCAGCATTGTGGAGACCATATTTGTGAATTATCTGAAGGCTAAAGGAGCTAAGAAGAGATCAGTGGAAACAACATCTACTGTTAGTGGCCAAGATGGTAAGAGTCGACACAGCATTTGATTATGAGGAACATTTTCCTGTATTTTATACTTTTACTTCACAAATTAAGGTCAAGATTGGTTTGCTTTGTCATTTAGGTAAATATGCAAAGAAAAACAAATAAATGTAATCTTTGAGTAAATAAAATAAAATAAAAAGTGAATGTGTTCAAGCATCCTAAAATAGTGCTAAAATAGGACAAGCGGTTTGGATTATGGATGGATGAAAATAGCACATGTAAAACCATGTAAATGTGTATTAAACAAACCTAAAGCCATTTGAAATTCATTTCTCCATCGAAAAATCATACATATAACTGAGATTACAGACCACACAAAACAGTGTTTGTTGTTTTCCTCTCACAGGCGATGTAAAAAACCAGCAGAACCCTCCAGACTCAGTTATATATGAGAATGATGAGCAGTCTTCTACCCTCGACAGTCTGAAGCAGATCCTCACTGAGTGCTGGGCTGCAACTCAACGAAACCAACAACAGAAGACATGTCTGTCCCTGACCAGTGTGGCAAGAATCATAGATAGGACCTTCTTAGTTATTTACATAATCACCATTATTGTGTTTCTGTCTGTGCTTGGAAAGCGTTGGATTCCTTAGTGATGTCTTATACTTGAGATATCACACAACACTAACTTTTATTCAGAGTTAATATACAGTTTGTATAGAGTTTAATACACGAGAATTCATGGGCAAAACACAAAGATGAAAGATCATTCAATCACTGACTCGCCCAAAATCGTTCAAAAACGCTGAATCATTCAAGAACGACTTTTCTGCTTTGTTTGGAACTATTTTCATTGTCAAAATGAACTCATTTTGTTAAATTTTGCCTATGTTGTGTCTATAAGTGGTCGATTCATATAATATACTGTTTGTTGAAAGGGAAAAAAATCGATTTTGATTTGTTCTTATCTATATTATCAACATTTGTTGTTTTGTATTGTTATTCAGTTTTGGATGTTATTATATTTACTTTGATTAGAGGAATTGTAAGTAAATGTCATTTATGTAAATCTTAAATGTCTTGTTTAAGTGGGCTCACGGTTTATCTTAAACACCGGTCTGTTGTCTCAGTTTGGGGGTCAGATTTTGTTCTGTTCATTTTTCCTTCGTTTTTCCTTATACTGAGGTGAAGGTTGAAGTTTATTTTAAGTCTAGCTATTATTTGTTACATTATTATTGGATTAAGTTTGTATTCTTTATTAGTGACATTTTTTGATTGGTTGGTCACAATAAAAACTATTTTTTGTTGGAAATCATGTGTCCGCATGACTTATTACCTGGCTTTATCACACACACACGTTTACATGTTTTATGGGGACTTTATAGACATAATGATTTTTATACTGTACAAACTGTATATTCTCTCCCATTACACTAACCCGACCCCAAAACCTACCCATCACACAAAACTTTCTGAATTTAAATTTTTTTTTTTTAAATCACAATCATATTTATAAGCTGTTTTCCTCATGCTGGCCAAAACAATGTCCCCACAAGGATTTTGGATTTTGCCATCTTTTTGGGGGCATTTTGTTCCCATAACGTAGGGTTTTTCAGCCCCTAAAAAAATGCCTCTATTAAACCAGTTGTCCATGAAAAAAATGAAAAAGTTTCAGATTAAAAATATATAAGTTTCACAGTATCTCTTTCTGTCTTCACCTGTTGTCTTAATAACTAGCGGTTCTGATGTGATTCTGAAAGCTGATGGGCTCATATGGTTATCTCTGATTATGATTGTTTTATATGCGATAGGAAGCAAACTTCATTTACCTCTGTCCGGCCATGCTTTGAATGAAAACAAAGAATGTTGCATCATTTCACTATCCTTTCTGATTGGTCAGTTTAGTAATGAGAGAAGCCTTTATGCTGTCACCCAGCTAGAAATGTTTTGTTCTAAAAACGTTCTGAGAACATTACCATGAAGTTCTAATAATGTTTTCAGCGGGTAGTTTTATCTTGGTTCCCAGAATGTTCTCCTAAAAGGTACACAAAGGTAAAAGGTACATTCATACCGCAATGCATGATGGGAGCCATGAATGAGTTTTGATTGGTGGCACCCAGAATGCACTGCAACATGCTTTATTATTGTCACCATTGTTGAGATTCACAGGCTGAATCTTGATGTCTGTGTGTCTAAATAAAATATTTTGAACAGGACTTTTAAGAAATATTTTGGATCCTATAGAAAATGCTACAAATCGTATGTTATAAAACCACCAGGCTGCTGCAATCAACACTCTCTAAACTTTAGTTGTCTGTTGTAAGTCACTTTGGATGAAAGCATCTGTTAAATGACTAAGTGTAAATGAGTTCAGTGTTTCAGGTCAAGTGATGATTACGTCAAAACATAACCAACACCACCTTTCATCTTTGTTCATCTGTCAGTTATAACATAGTTACAACAGCCAGACAAAATCTAAAGTTAGTAGTTTAAGGGTCAAGAGCCCAACTAAAGCAAACACTGATCACCATAATGGTAACTTAAAATTAGATTTTCTCCTTTGGTGATTCTGCTTGTTCACATCAGGTGTCTTCAATAATGGTCAATCATCACACAATTAATCACTTAATTATCTCATTCATTTTAACACTCTTCAGTGTTCATTTAACACCCATATTTTAACACTTTAACCCTTTGAATGTGGAGTCAAATAAATTCCCAGGAGAGTTAATTTAACACTGGAGTTTTTGCTGTGTAGGACATTCTCTAAAAACATCCTCAAAATGTTACAGTTAAAACGTTATGTCTTAGTTTACATTTAACCTTATAGAAACATTATTTGGAATGAGAAAACATCCTCAAAACATTCTTTGAACATTACATTCAAATGTTTTCTTTAAAACATTAACCAAACTTGTAGGGAATGTTAGCCAACGTTCTGAGAACGTTCAGCCTCCTCTAACGATCATGCATGATTAAAACTGGCTTGAGCTCTTGTGTATGAAAGATATTGTTAAGATAAGCCTCCCATGCTTCATACGGCAGACCTCTTCTAGTATGTTCATGGTGTGTTTTAAAATTTTTGCATTTTGCTCTTCAAGCACTTCTTCAACTCGTCAAATGCGGCCTAGCATTCTGGGCTCCAGGTGAGAGTTGCTGAGGTTCTGATTTTCTTTCCTCCACCTACCAACGCCGGCTTTACCCCGTCACATTGGTAACCTCTAAGATGTTATAGACTTCATACACTTCAGACTAAAAACTGTGCAAAAGGTTTGTGTACTTGATAAACAAACGCTGCAAAACAATGATGTTCAAAAATAATTATTCATATATTTTAATGTAGTTAGTTAGTTAGTTGGTATACTTTATTGTCCTTTTTCAGGAAATTTGTCTTAGACACAAAGCTGCATTAGTACACAACATATACACACACACACAAACCAAAAAGAGAGTTCAAAAAAATAAATAAAATAAAAACGACTACCGGTACATTACTACATCTTTTGCTATTTAACATATTAATAGCTACAGGAATAAATGATAGTTGGTAGGATGTTGTCCAAAACATCTTGGAGACCTTCAAAATATTTCAAATTTATATTTCCTACTTACACACTAAACCATAAGACACAAATAATCCTAATGTTCTTACCCTCATGCTGTCCCAGGTGTATTTGACTGACTTTCTTCAGATCAACACAAATGATGATTTTTAGAAAAATAATAATGTCAGTGGTTGACGCTTTAAAAACCACACTAAAGCTCTATTCAGATGATAACTGTTTATCATGGGGTCGTAAGGTATTTTCAACATTTACAGGGGTTTATTCTGTGATTTTATCGCCGTCCGAATCCACATCTCTTGAGTTTACAGGAAGAGATCAATAAAAAATGCACTGTTTAAATCCTTTTTGATCACTGCCGAGCACCGTACGTACAATAACTGTTGCGCTTCACTGTAATTTGCATGCATGCATTTTAAAGATGCACTTTTATTACTGAAAAGCTGGAAAGTATTTACAAGAACAATATTTCACCACGGCTCCACCTCAGCGAACAAAAGGGAGAAAGAGAAAAAAAGCACATAAACATTTGAAATGGGCCATTATTCTTGGCAGCAATATATGATACATTTTTTTAATATGTAGGCAATTATGTACAACATTAAAAATACAAGCTTTATTTTTACCTCATGTACATAAGAGGCTGCAATAACTTATTTATCCTTTTGAGATCAAATGCAAAACAGAAAACCATTTCAAATATAACATACGCTTCCTATTTTTAAAAATGAGAATTAAATATTTAAATAATAAATAGAACATTATTTTCCTATTATTAAATTAAATACGAATTTCTTCATGTTATTCTTATTTTTCCAAGCATATGACATTTTATTTACAGCAGACAATCATGTGACTGACCATGTTAGCAGCATGTTCCCGAGGTTCATAGGACGTCCACATCACCATAACTAATATTTATGTGCAAAGCCTTATAAATTACGGGATGTTCATGTGCTGATCATTACTTAAAATAACTTCTAATAATTATGAATGCCATTAAAGCATGATTAATGTAATATAATATATCTTTATATTTAAATAATCCTGAAGTATGATTTATTAGCCTACAACATGTAATAGTTGGCAATAGGTTACACTTCAATAGGTTATCAGTGAAGATGTTTAATGTTCTTTGTCGTGTATCAAGTATATATTATTTTGTTTTTGAATTCTGTAGTAATTCTGAATTCAGCTTCTTCGTGTCCTTTTGTAAAATTATCATTACAGTCTGTAAAAACGTATTCATTTAGAAGCACAATGTAAAAATATTATCACAGTGGAAGAAGTGGAAGTACACAATGTGATAGTATTTCGAACGTTAATAATAAATATTAATAGTATTTGTCACCAGTTTTCAGAAATCTGGTACAACATTGAAAGCCAAACTAGCGTACATGTGTACTGTAACTTTCTGAGGTCATCTATTTACCAGCCAGGTTTATGTGGACATTAAACAGATGTTGACTTACCCTTTTCTCACTTTTGTGTTTAATATATTTTCTTGCCGATCATAGACGCAGAAACAACGAATTAAATAAATAAGATGCTTGCGCTCGTTACTGATAGATGTCAATCACCTCAGAATCAGTGCTTGCAGCACCTGAGCTGTGATTGGTAGTCTACAGTTGAGATCTACAATATGATTGGTAGTCTACAGTGATTGTAGACTCCCGACCAATCAGAAGGCCATACACTGACTAAATTAGACAGCCCTGCATCTCTGGTCTCTGATTGGTAGGCTACGGTCGGAGTGTATGGGAACTGTTGATTCGCGGCCAATCAAATGGCTTTAAAGTCTATCACAACCTAACCATATAAGAGACACTGATTAAGGTCAATAATCATAATACTAATCATATTGTATTCTATGTAAGGGATAATTATCCCGCTTTTTACATGGCTACCTACCAAATAAATCAATAATTTGACACAAAATATTTTAAAACGATAATATTGCTTCCGCTAAAGTTCCGTCTCTACAGTTAAAATCCTGCGTCCATAACAAAACCATGTAATAAAGATAGACGTTAAATTTTGTTGCTGTTCTTTTATTAACCACATGATCAGGGGAGAGCGCGAACGCAGTCCCCCACTACCATAAATTATGCAGTCGAGATTCCCACATTTGGGGAATTCGCAAAGGTCAACGCAACCTAATGTGCAATGGCTGTATCTCGCCTTGGGTGAACCACCGTCTTGATCATGGTATCTCCCCTGCCAGGTAAGTATGAGTTACTCAGCGAGTCTGAGGGAGAGTCACTTCCGCAAACACGAGTCTCAGTGACGGTGAGCTGCACTAAAGTCACTCCACACGAGTCAACGGCATCTAGATGAAGATTCATGTTTCCGCGTGTTTCCGTTAAAGTTTCGCTGTTAGTCGAGCTTTTAATAGCAGCAACAACAACACAAATGTTTCGTTTTATTTTGTGGCGAACAATTTCCCGTGATGCAACACAAGCGTCCACCAGCCAATGGAACAACAGATGTTCAAAATCATAATGTAAGAACTCAATAATAAGATTATTGAAATCTAATTCGAAAGAAAGGGTTAGACAATTCACCTTTTTTAGGGTACACTATTTGAAAGATATTGTTTTTCATCAGTTTTTTATTATTAAAAAGCAACAGTGACGTAAATCACGCATCATCGCCTACATCACTTCCGGGAAATTAAAACAAGGGGCGCGCAAACAAACTCGCAGGATTTAGGATATTTTACTATTGGAACCATAGACATTATATAGAGATATATCTATATGATGTCTATGATTGGAACAATCAGATCTGTGTGTGAGCGTGTTGTTTAAAACAGTCCGCCAGAGGGCAGCAGACGCACTCATACATCCTAAAACCATCGAAGAAGAGTCTCAGTCAGCTGGTGTGTGTGTGTGTGTGTGTGTGTGTGTGTGTGTGTGTGTGTGTGTGTGTGTGTGTGTGTGTGTGTGTGTGTGTGTGTGTGTGTGTGTGTGTGTGTGTGTGTGTGTGTGTGTGTGTGTGTGTGTGTGTGTGTGTGTGTGTGTGTGTGTGTGTGTGTGTGTTTGATGAACTGTCAGTGGAACAAACATGCGAGCTCGAGTGACAACACTAGAGTTTCTTAGAAGATATTATTGAGAACACACCTGTGTTTCGATTTAAGTCACTTCAGCAGGGATATATGACATATATAGACGGTTAAGCGCTCTTCTTAGTGAGTAAACAGCCGCTATATGAGTGAAAACAGATAAATTATCTCTGTAAAGAGTGAGAAATGAGCAGAAAGCGAGCGATCTGTTTTTGTGACAAATTAATATTGTATTTTTGTTCAATCCATATTAAGTTCCTCTAATTGTAAAGAAGCTACAAAAGAATGTCTCTGCCACATTATGATTAAAGTCACCATGAAATCAAATTCGACAATTCTTTCGTTTTTTTAATTCATGTCCCACGTAATCTTTAATCAGAATAACATCCTCTTGCAGTGATATCTCTGATGATGTGTTTTCTGGCGCGAGGGCGGGGCAACCTGTCACTCACATGAGATCCACCAATAGTAAACCACAACCATCCAATGATTCCCCATGGCCAAAATCAAGCCCCGCCCACATTTGTTCTTGTTCCGGAAGCCGCTTCACTATAATATACGTCACAATAGGGAAGAAAAGACTCTCTCGGCTTCTGTTTCATTCCGACTTTTAAGTAAAACTGAAATATAATGTTCAAACGCAAATTACTTTGTCAACAGTAATTATTTTAATGGGGTTGCAAGTATCTTAAAGGGTTAGTTCACCCAAAAATAAAAATTCTGTCATTAATTATCTCACCCTCATGTTGTTTCCTCAAATTCCTCAAAAAAGGGTGAGTAAATAATGACAGAATTTTCTTTTTTTTTAGGTGAAATAACCACTCAAAAATATGTAAATATATTAATATGCTACTATACACATGCTATTATAGGCTTAAAATACTACACACCGTTTTATACAACATATTTCTGAGTTAAATGAACACAAATGTGTGAATCTGATGCGGTGCTAGATGATTTCATCCATGATTGGTCCAGAAAGCTTCTTTTATTTCATTTTTATAATATTTTTCTATTTTTTAATGCAATATTTTTTGGAGATTTTATTTTATTTACCTTTAAATGACAAGATTTGATCGATAAATAATAAATAAATAAATAAATAAATAGTAATTTAAGCACATCCCTCACATTATTTCAACTTAAATTCAAAATAACTCACAATTTTATGTATAACCCTTTTAATTCAGCTCAAAATATCTTACATGGGGTGTGTTTGTCGACCTCTTGTGGGAAAATACTAATATAACATGATATTTCATGACTCTAGATGGCCTTATAGCTCTATATGGAGCAAATGAGCTGTTCCTCTGGGTCCTAAAGTCAGTTTCTCTTCAGTACACATTCAGATACACATGTAGATGTTATAAAATAAAAAAAATTGGTAAAGTTTTAGCATTTTTGGTTAGAATTTTGAGCATTTTTAGGGTTTTCTGTGTGTACTGAAGCATTACAGTCATTCCTAAGGGGGTCAAATTGACCCGCGATCGAAGGATTTGTTACTTTTTTTAATTTCAACCACAAAACTCCTCAAATCAATTCAATTTGTTTTTGTGTGTATTCGTGGTTTAAGTGCGACAAAAGTCCAAGGGTCTTGGACCCCTCCTCTAATGAACACTTTTTAAAAGTTTGTTTCGGGTCGAAAGGACCCGAGGGAAGGATGAGGTTTAAGTAAGTCACTCAAACGGGTAGATTGGTCTAATTTGAATCTGAAAAGTAAGCCTGATTACTCATTGGCTAACTGCTAGCTGGTCAGACTAGCTCTTAACTGTGTTTCTCCTTTTCCTGCTCAGAATGAGTTGAGGGCGAGCGGCGAGCTGTTGATGTCCCAGCTGGGCTTCGACTCGGAGGCTTTCGCTCTGGTGTTCGCTGAAGACTACAGAGCCAAAGTCCTGCAGGGGGAAGCCGGAAGAGAAACGCTGGAAACTGTGGAGAAATCCCTGGATAAACTAATTCCCGGCTGCTCCGATGATCTGAGCTTCAACAAAGAAAAGATGCTGAAGGAGTTCCACTTCACGGACTCTGAGATCACGTGAGGACACAAATGTCCCTCATGAAAAGAACATATATTTCCCTATGTATGCATGATCAATATATTAAATGGTTTAACAGTATATTTCAAAATATTTATGTATATCAGTATATTTGAAAATACACAGAATATTGTGCAAACATTCATTGTGTCCTTAAACGCTCGTTTTTTGGGGTCGACAGATTATAAAAACTTATTTCTGGTTTTTTTAGCTTGTTTGCTGTACATCTTGTCACATAGCAGCTTTTCGACATTGTTTTGTTTTTGTTATAAGTCAGAGGCAGCCTCTCACAATGCAAAGTCAATGGAGACAGTTGGATAATCGGCAATAATGATGTTTTATCAGTTATTAGTAAAAAATAAAAATAAAATGCTATTATGACAGCTTTAACCTTTCCGGGAATGCCGTGCTAGATGTATGCATCATCTTTTGTGTCAAATTCTTACAATTTAATCAGAAATTTAAATTAGAGTAACAACACACAATAGAGCTGATGAATTCAGGATCAAAATTAATCTTTGCAATGCTCACTTGGAGTGCATAATGACTTCATTAATAGCCAGAAACGTTTTATTAATTCATTTATTGAAACACTTCATTATTATTATTATTATTATTATTATATAAATGTATTATATTATCAAAAAACATTTAGGCGTTGTCAGGCTTTTTATTTGTGCTTAGTTGATAAAACAACAGAGCTGTAAACATTTGGGGTTTTGACCTGCCACAAGATGGCACTGTTTTCAACATTCCTGATGCTTCCAATCTTTTCCTGAAACAATCAGAGAACAGCTCATATGCATTTTACATTTTTCGTAATTTACGCAATGTTATTCAAATTGGAAAACCTCATAAAAAACAAACAACCCTGTAATGTAATGTAATGTAATGTAATGTAATGTAATGTAATGTAATGTAATGGTGTGAATGCAAAGAAGCACACAACAAGATATCCGAACAAACAGTCTTTAATAATATGTAAAGTACTTAGAACATTTAGAAATGGAAAACAATCAGAACTTAAGAAAACAAAACCTAATCAAAATCAAAACACAAACACATTTTAAGCCTCAGTGTTTTCAACGTCTAGGGATTCTGCGGATTCTGCGGCTTCTGCGGCCTCGATAAGGTCCAGGGATTCTGCGGCTTCTGCGGCCTCGATAAGGTCCAGGGATTCTGCATCCAGGGATTCTGCATCCTCGGCTGTATCCACGGCCTCAAGCTTCAGCACACGATGATGAATATGCTGGACTTTTAATGTAATTGTCAGCTGCTGTACCAAGTCATTTATATTGCCATGCTAAAAATGGCTTGGTACAGCATAGTCTTCTAGTTCACTGACCAACAGGATGAGCATATTATCATCATCCTCGGACACTCCGATAATTGTCTGCACTGCTTCAAGGATCTGGCGCTCTACGATCTGGTGAAAAATAAATAAAAAACATTAGGGTTAAGGACGGTTAGTGTTACAGTTAGATTATTATAAACAGTAAAACATTTATCGATTACGATTCACAATATTTCAATGCTTGCAGATTAATTATTTGTACTTATTTTTTTATTAATGACTGTTTACTTGTCTTTGATAACCTTTGAAATTTATATTTGTTTACCTTGACAGTCGTATAGTTGGAGTCGTCAAATGTTCCTCCTCCATTGGGCCGAATGTTTGCTCTTAGGTGGCTGACCTCCACCTTATCCCCGACGTACAGGTCCATCAACGCCTCTTCTCTCCATAAAGTTACCTCCAGAAGTTTTGTTCCAGACCTCAAAGAAAGGTCCAGGAGGGGATATTACTGGGCCCGAGTTATCCTGGCCACTTGAACCTGGAAAATAACAGCCCAGAGTCACAGATGAGTGTTTCTCAGTCCTGGTCCAGGTATCCCCAACACTGAATATTTTCTATGTATTCCCAATTAAGGTTAATTCACCTAAATGTGCATCTCAAATAAGAGTGTTAGGGTAGGCCTACTCTAGGACTGTGATTGAGAAACACAATTATAATAGCTTACATTTACCTAGGTTAAGTAAACCAGGATAATGTACTAGATATTCAATTGTGCTTTTAAATTCACTCACTTTCTCAGTATTTCCCCGCAGACTCAGGTACCCAGGGCTAGTGAAAATCTCCTGTTCTTCCCCCAGGAGGACAGAGGACCTCTTTAGCAGCTCTCTCTGCCTCCTCGGTTATGGCCAATGGGGAGGTTTTAAATTTCCTGCCGACCATATTGTTTTGAGAAGGTGACATTTTTGATGATATACGACCCACCCCTCTTCAAACTCTGGGTCACTTCCATTTTTTATTGAGGTGTACCATCCATGTCTGTCCATCAGTTATGGCGTGTTCACACCAAACGCGAATTTAAGCTCGAGCGGAAAATTCGCATGACGCTTAGTTGCGCAAGCCAATCAACGAAGAGCTCATTGATATGTCCGGTTACTATCACTGTTGTCGAAAATGGAGGAGCTAATTATTGTGAACCCAGACACGTCGGCGATTGGCTTTCCTCCGTATTTGGGACTTCCACAACAAGTACAGAGCAGCAATATCATTTATTTCAGACATGACGGAAAAATTATGGCAGAAAGAAATTGTGTTGATGTTGATGATGACGACACACTCCTTTTCGCGGGATGTTTTTATTCGCGAGTGACGCGGAAAAAAAGAAAAACATCTTTTCACAGGAATTTATTTATTCATTCATGTTGTTTTATTTATAGCTTAGTTTATATTTATTTATTTAAAGTCAATGATAAAATTTCTAATGAAGTTTTACCTCAGAAAATGAACTCAACCTTAGCCATAACCCTATAGACGGCCCCTTTTCCAATCCCTAACAGATTTTTTTTATTTATTTAATATTTACATCACAAGAAATGTTAATCAACTTCCAATAAATTAATCGCGTCAATACATTTCTTGTGAAGTAAAGATGTACCTTTACTTACCTACCTGTAAAAAGAGCAGCCTCTGACAGGATTCAGTTTTTAAACTTCATACTCTGACAGGACTTCTCTCTTTTTTTACTCAATATTTCACAGGAATTTATTTATTTATTCATGTAGTTGATTTATATATTGAAAGTCATTGATAACATTTCTAATGAAGTAAAGTTTTACCTCAGAAAATGAAATTTCCTGTCAGCTAATGGATAATGGAAAGGGCTTTTTTTTCCCTGACTTTTTTATTTTATTTGTATTTATAAATGTATTTGTAAATTAACATTTCTAAATACACAGTGTTTCAAATACATCAATACATGTTATATCTTCCGTCGTCTCACCTTTAAATCCAGCAGGGGAACAATAGCGCCTTCTCTGGTAAGCGGTGGAGAACTGCTGCGCACTGAAGAAGACTCTGGCTGTGCACGGGGACTCCTGCTGCGCGCACCCTTTGTGTGTGTGCGCGCGCGCGTGTGCGTGTTAATATCTTTAACTGATAAATCATTTTAATTATATTATTTGTGATATGATATTATTTGTGATTTTATGCTATTATCAGCATCTCCTGCGCTGTCTGTGTGTGCGCGTTTTGATAAATATTTTTAACTTGTAATTATTTTTATTTATTGAAATAAATATTTTAACTTGTAATTAATTGTATGTATTGTAATTAAAATTTTTTACTTGAAATTAATTTTATTTAAAACAAAAAGGCTTTGCACAGCTTTTGTGAGCACGCTTTTGATTAATATTTTTAACTTTTAATTAATTTTATTGTAATGGGTATTTTTAACTTGATTAATTCTTATTTATTAAAATTAATTTTTTTTATTTTATATATTTTTTTGTTCTCTGTCTGCTGTCTTTGGCATCACAGTCACTAGTGAGAGGTTTGAGACTGTGCGTCCAAATCACACATTATTACTATATGTGACCCTGGATCACAAAACCAGTCACGAGTCGCACGGGTATATTTGTGGCAATAGCCAACAATACATTGTATGGCTCAAAATTATCAATTTTTCTTTTATGCCAAAAATCATGAGGATATTAAGTAAAGATCATGTTCCATGAAGATATTTTGTAAATTTCCAACCGTAAATAAAACATGTATTTCTGTGAGTGAATGCAGCACAATCATGAACATAAATGGAGAACTTTAAAGGAGACTTTCTCAATGTTTCGATTTTTTTGCACCCTCAGATTCCAGATTTAGATTATAGTTGTATCTCGGACAAATATTGTTCTATCCTAACAAACCATACATCAATGGAAAGCTTATTTATTCAGCTTTCAGGTGATAAAAAACAAAACAAAAAAGAGAGCCATGTGACTGGTTTTGTGGTTCATATGGCAGGCGAAAAACTGTGTGTGACAAAAGTACGTCTGAATTCACAGTAGGCCCTAGTCGAGAGTTGGCAGAAAGTCCCCGGATGAGCTACTACTCATAGACAGTAAAATAGCTACTTCCAGTGAGATTCATGTTCATATGATGGACACTGTACCTTCCCATGAGGCCACGGGAGAGGGTTTATGAATGACAGTGAAGCAACTGACGCTGGTAGATCACATGATAACGACAACGTTGTGAATGTACATACTATATAGATATAGAACACACTTTTTTAGTTCCTCATTGCAGTAATGAAGTTTTATTCACGGCTGGGAGATCACTGGTCACAACCATAGATATCATATATAAAGGCTAGATGTCTCGTGCGCGCTGCTGGCCAATGGAGGTCGACGTCCGCACGTGGCGGCCATCTTGCCACAGACAGCTCGCTCACTCGTTTAATGGTGCATGTACTTTTAAATAACCATAACTTGCTCAATTTTCTACCGATTTTCAAACGGTTTGGTTTGTTATAAACGTCAGAGATGTAGTTATGACACTGCATACATACACTGCATATACATATGAATAATTATAACATACATGTTAAAGCATTCGGAATTATAGCCACATTAATAACGTTTTTAAGAAACCAAACCGTTTGTAAATCCGTCAAGATTTCAGCGAGATAAGAGGATTTGTGTGCGTGCTGATGGTGAGTGATTCACCTTACATTAAGCCTGCCTGTGACAAGATGGCCGAACGGTGATGCCGGAAGTGACTGCGCCATAAGACATCTAGCGTTTATATATGATATCTATGGTCACAACAACCAAGCGAGTCTCCCAGTACAGAAAGATATGTGTATATTTATACGTGGAAATCAAGTTCACTGCAGGGTGGCGGCGGCGGGTCCTTAAAAAGTCTTAAAGTTTTCCTAATAAAAGGCCTTAAAAAGTATTAAAATGTCTTAAATTCAGATTCGATAGGTCTTAAATATTTCTGGTCACATTACCGCTAAAATTTCTCCAGTCTGACGGACCTAATAGTCTAGATGGGAAGTGCCCAAAAAGTGAAAGTGAGGAGCATTTATGGGTACAAGTCGGGAACCGGCCTACCTTACATATTTCAAGGGTGCTGAGTCCAAAAAAACTGGTTCCCAAGCAAAATTTTGAGTTTTTGACCTTCTAATTTGCATATCAAAATGGCCGCCAAATTGCCTATCTTGCTCAGTCGTTGGACCATTTTCCCCTAGTTTTTTTGTAAGTAGGCAATCAAGATGAGGAAATTAAGTTTCTAGATCGATAGTCAAGGGTCAGAGCAAAGATATAATGGAGGCTCACTGCCTTTTTTATGTATATATTTATGCAAAATACCAACTTTTAAGGTGAAATTAAGCATTATTTGTGTCATTTTTTAAGGCCGACATACATATTCAATCAATATCACTCTTAAATGTTCCCAGTGTATATATGATATGTGATGTATTCCATATTACATAATAACTAAGAAAAAACACCATTGCAAGTTGTCAGAGATTTCATTTTTTATGCAAATTAAGGCGAGACACTACAGGTGAATAGGGTAACATTTTTAACTAGCAGATATCACCATGAAACTTTCACAGTTGATTACCTACATTAAGATGAGAAAAAAAATGTATTACAAGTTTTCTGTAATTTAATGTTTAAATATGCAAATTAGGCAATATCTAATCAAATGTGCACTAATTTGCATATATTTAAAACAACGAAATCTGAGTATTGGATAAAGCCAGGTTAAAAATGATTTTTTCATTGTGTTCACATATTAGATGGGAAAAAAAATACAGAGGGATTTATGGATATCTACTTTTGTTATCCTGTAAATCAGAAAATACTGTCAATAGCCTTAAAAAAAATGATTTTCGCCATGTTTTTTGGAATAAAATGTTATATAAATCAGGCTAGGAATAATATATTTACAAATCCCTCTGTAAATGTCTTCATAATATAACATAATATAACTATAACTAGGTACAAGTACAAAAGTTTGGTGTAAAGGTGCTACTGAAGTGGAGCGTCATCCATGTGGTTTCCTTAGTCTGCTTCCGAAGCCTTCACCGGCCCCAAGCAGGAGGACGGCACCGCCCGTCTCCGCCCCTTAGCCGGCCAAAACGCCAGGCTAAGCAGCACTCCTGAGATGGGCAGCTTGGAGTTAGGGCTCAGTTCTTCTCAGGAGCTGGTAGCAGGACCACTCCTTCCCCCGGTGGAGGGCCGGGGGAGAATCTTTTTTCTAAGAACTGATGCCCCTTCCTCCGAGTCCCAAGAGGCCATGGATGGCAGTGTGCGACGCTCTGCCTCGCCACTCTTGTCCCCCTCTGTCACCAGACCTCTGTCAGAGCAGGCCCCCCGTGGAACACTGGTCCTTCCCTGGCCTCCTCTGTCAGGATGCGGCAATGACCGTGCCCCCACACCGGGTCGCTACGCCGCCCACGTCCGGACCGTTCATTCCACTTCGCTGCCCTACCGAGGGTACGTCTGTGGTTCCCATGACCCCGCTGGTTCAGTTCTTGGGAGCCTGGCTAGAGCTTCCCAACCTGTCCCGCTGGGTTGAGAGAACCACCAGGCTCGGCTATGCGATTCAGTTCGCACGATCTCCTCCCCGCCTCCGGGGAGTCCGTTACACTATGGTGGGTGGCAATGCCCCTGTTACTGGCGAAAGGTGCAGTCGAGATTGTCCCTCCAGCCGAAATGAAGTCCGGGTTCTACAGCCCTTACTTCATTGTACCGAAGAAAACCGGTGGGTTACGGCCAATCCTGGACCTGCACGTCTTGAACCGATCCCTTCACAGGCATCCGTTCAAGATGCTCACGTGCTTTCATGGCTTCAGCCTCTCCCTAGAGAATGGAGACTCCATCCAAAGACAGTTCAGCTGATTTGGGATCAGTTCGGGGACGCACAGGTAGACCTGTTTGCCTCCCACGACTCGTCCCATTGCGGCACGGACACACTGGTGCACAGCTGGCCGCGGGGCCTTTGCAAGTATGCATTTCCCCCAGTGAGCCTTCTTGCACAGACCCTGTGCAAGCTCAGGGAGGACAGGAAGAAGGTAATTTTGGTTGCCCCTCATTGACACAACCGGACCTGGTTCTCCAAACTAGTCCTCCTCGCGACAGCACCTCCTTGGCCAATCCCTCTGAGGAACGACCTGCTTTATCAGGGACGGTGCACCCTATGGTACCCTCATCCCGATCTTTGGAACCTTCACGTGTGGCTCCTGGATGGGATGAGGCAGGTTTGAGTACCCAACCACCAGCGGTAGTGGCTACCATCACTTCCGCTAGAGCATCGTCCACGAGACATGCCTACGCGTTGAAGTGGAACCTCTTCGTCACCTGGTGCTCTTCTCGCAGAGAAGACCCCAGAAAATGCCCGATCAGTGTCGTGCTTTCCTTCCTGCAAGAAGGGTTGGGCCGAAGGCAGTCTCCCTCCACCCTGAAAGTGTACGTTGCCGCTCCTCGGCGAAGAAACATATCTGCATGGTGCCAGCATACTTCCTTATATACCCATGAGGTAAGGCGGAGTTACGCAATGCAAATTCCGCAGACCCATGGCATTTCTTTGCCAATGGCTCGTTTTATTTCTCGAAGATGAGAGGCTTTCTAAGCGAAACCCCATTCGTCGTCATGATGTAACGTCTCCGTTCCCTACTCAGGGAACGAGGGTTACATATGTAACCGAGACGTTTTACACCCCCCTCTCAGAAGCCTTGGACATTTGGGACAATGTTTCAAAAAATATTTTCTCTAACCTCAAACCCTTTCTCCCATATTGTATGTAGTAGCAGCAACCATGTGTGGCCCACTATAGTCTTCTATCAAATAGCAGTTTTCATTGGTTCCATGAGAGTGGGGCCAGCCCATAAAAATATCTTAAATTTTAACGTCTAGTCGGTCCACAGTCTAATTCTGCTCTTTTTGGTTTTCAGCTATTGTTTTTGTCTGACTTTTATTATGAAGTTTTGTCTGTGGGTCATAATTTGTCATTTTCTTTGCAGTTTCATCTGAGATGCATCTGAAATCGGTCACAAATTCACTTGTTCATTATAGTGAATGGCACATGTACTTTATGGAGAAAAGAGAAATGAAATTGAGTGAGCAGCTTAAGATGACGAAATTTGTGTGTGCGAAATAACTATTTTACACCTTAAAAAATAATGCGATAATAACTTTACATGGTATAATGAAAATAAATAACTTGTTCACTTGTTCTCATATTCATGTCATATTTAATAGATAGTTCATTCATTTTAATAGAATAATAATACAAAAACTACAAAAAAGAATTAACACAATGATATAATTTTATTATTTTTACTTATAAATTTGCCATAAAAAGCAATAAATAGAGCACATAATACATGAAAGCTGTATTCCTTTCAGGGTTATCTGGTTTTGGTTATTTTTAGTTTTCTCCACATGGACTCTGTTTGTGTTTTCACCTTGGTTAGCTTGTCTTCATGGTTGTTAATTTGATTCATTACTCAGTTCAGGTGTGTGTTGTGTTCAGGTGTTCATGTCTCATTATCCTCTAACTACTTAAGTTCAGATCAGTTTGTGTTTCGTGTTGAGTCTCGTCTATGTGTAGTTGTGTTTGGATGTACCTCTTTGGATTACTCTGTTGGAGCATTAAAGCCTAACTTTCGTCGTCGATTCTTTGGTGTTTTTGTTTTCCGTCTTGTTTGTGTTTTGCTTGGGGCCGGTGAATGCTTCGGAAGCAGACTAAGGAAACCACATGGATGACGCTCCACTTCAGTAGCACCTTTACACCAAACTTTTGTACTTGTACCTAGTTATAGTTATATTATGTTATATTATGAAGACATTTACAGAGGGATTTGTAAATATATTATTCCTAGCCTGATTTATATAACATTTTATTCCAAAAAACATGGCGAAAATCATTTTTTTAAGGCTATTGACAGTATTTTCTGATTTACAGGATAACAAAAGTAGATATCCATAAATCCCTCTGTATTTTTTTTTCCCATCTAACATGTGAACACAATGAAATTTTTTTTTTAACCTGGCTTTATCCAATACTCAGATTTCGTTGTTTTAAATCTATGCAAATTAGTGCATATTTGATTAGATATGGCCTAATTTGCATATTTAAACATTAAATTACAGAAAACTTGTAATACATTTTGTTTCTCATCTTAATGTAGGTATTCAACTGTGAAAGTTTCATGGTGATATCTGCTAGTTAAAAATGTTACCCTATTCACCTGTAGTGTCTCGCCTTAATTTGCATAAAAAAACTTGCAATGGTGTTTTTCTTAGTTATTATGTAATATGGAATACATCACATATCATATATACACTGGGAACATTTAAGAGTGATATTGATTGAATATGTATGTCGGCCTTAAAAAAATTACACAAATAATGCTTAATTTCACCTTAAAAGTTGGTATTTTGCATATATATACATAAAAAAGGCAGTGAGCCTCCATTATATCTTTGCTCTGACCCTTGACTATGATCTAGAAACTTAATTTCCTCATCTTGATTGCCTACTTACAAAAAAACTAGGGGAAAATGGCCCAACGACTGAGCAAGATAGGCAATTTGGTGGCCATTTTGATATGCAAATTAGAAGGTAAAAAACTCAAAATTTCGCTTGGGAACCAGTTTTTTTGGACCTAGCACCCTTGAAATATGTAAGGTAGGCCGGTTCCCGACTTGTACCCATAAATGCTCCTCACTTCTTATAGAAGGCCATTTTTCAAAAATCCGTCTAGACTATAATGTCCGTCAAATAATCAGTGAAGCATCGAATCGCGAGAATGATTCATATTGTATTACATAAACAGCTATTGATAATGATAACAGGTTATTTCTGGTAACGCCGTTGAGGCTCGCGCTGCTTGTCTCTGTGATAGATTTTATAGGAAGAAATCAAAACAAATGAGCAAAACGGCACACATGAGGTACTGAGGTAAAAATTCAAAATGTTGAGTTTTTTATTTATAACATGTGATATAGTTAAGTAACATAACATGATGGGACCTATTTTGCTGAATATTCTCACGATTGCAAATGTTACATTGATTTTAGTAGTTAATATTAAATTATTTCAATTACTTAGGTTTAATATAATGTGTATTTCCTTTTCTATCACAGGTTTGGTCTTAAAGGAACACTCCACCGTTTTTTGAAATAGGGCTTATTCACCTTCTTTCCCACATTTAGATAGGTGGGCAAATGCATTTTTGTCTCGGTGCATGCATTGTTTTAGTTTGACAGGGTCGGCGTGAGCTTAGCTTAGCATAATGAATGGAATCCTTTGTTGCCAGCTAGCATGTCCTGAATAAAAGTGATATAAAAAAACAAACAAACACCTAATTACTTCTTGTGGCCTGCGTATTCACAATGAGTACAAATAGCGATGCAGATTAACACTAGGCGATTTCCTAGGCAGATATTGACTTATATATTAAGGACTATATTAGGGGGAAGCACAGGCGAAGCACTGCTACTTGGGCGTGATGTCTCTGCGCCCAAGTAGCAGTGCTTCGCCTGTGCTTCCCCCTAATATAGTCCCAAGTCAAAATCTGCATAGGAAATCGCCTAGTATTAATCTGCATCGCTATTTGTACTCGTTGTGAATACGCAGGCCACAAGAAGTAATTAGGTGGGGTTTTTTTATTTTTTATATCACTTTTACTCAGGACATGCTAGCTGGCAACAAAGGATTCCATTCATTATGCTAAGCTAAGCTAGCGCCGACCCTGTCAAACTAAAACAATGCATGCACTGAGACAAAAATGCATTTGCCCACCTATCTAAATGTAGGAAAGAAGGTGAATAAGCCCTATTTCAAAAAACGGTGGAGTGTTCCTTTAAATTTCAAAGTGGCATTAAAAAGATCTTAAAAAGTCTTAAATTAAACTTGTAGACACCCTGTCACTGTGATTGGTTTGTAATGACCTAAGCTACACATGCGACTGTTAGTTATACTGTTACACACACTTTTCGGGAAAGTCTACATGGTCTTTAACCTGAGCATCCCTAAGTCTGCATTTTTTCTGTACATTTCATGTTTAAAATATCATTACATAAAATATTTCTATCACACGAATTACTTGCATCCTCCAAAAAACAGTATCTACTCAAGAGAGTGAGTGATTTCAGACACAGCCTGTGTGTTCTTGTAGTGCCGTAAGTCACATGGTATTAACAGGTCAGGTGATTGGCTGAAAAGAAAACAATTTGCATATTTCTGTGGTCCTGAAGGATAAAAATCAAGCCTTTTTAAATATTGAATATGTGATTTCATTCAGCAATTACTTGGGTAAAACCGGTTGTGCATGTGTTGCAAACCACAAAACCTTTCCAACATCCACCCTATAATTAAAACACAACAGCTTTCTAGGGTTTGATCTAAATTTATTGCATTTTTATTAACCGTAAAACAAGTGACATATCATCAATACCCCTAAAAACAGGGTCACAATCTGGATCTAAACTGTGCTGATGGAAACCGCTCGTTCTGTACCTGTGCCTCAGTTCAAGTAGGTGTGCAGAAGAAGTGTTCAATACCATGATGCACACGATCAACAAGACGAACAGTGACATGTCAGTACAGACAGAAGTGTTCAAAACATGAGCATTATGGGAATAAACCGACTTCACATGAACTGATTCCTGTAGTGTACGATCTGACAGTAGTCTGTTGCTTTCTGTAACATTAGCACATATAAAAGTGTCAAAAAGAAAGAAGTTTCAACAAATTTGTTAAGAAAGAATATATATATATATTTGTGTGTGTATGTCCATATATATATATATATATATATGGCTGTCGAAGGTGAATTTTTAAATGCCCGAAGAGCATCAAGGTGTTGATTTAACGATATATTGAGATTGACACTAAATTAGATATTTCAGACGCTGATATCTCCGACAAAACACGTGAATTCCCCCCAAAATACCGAAAATATGGAAAATATACTTTGAGTAAATAAAATGAAGCCCAGTTTTAGGATCACTGTACATATTTATGTTTTGCATATGTATTGTAGCTGCAATTAAGCCCATTTTCCACAATCAAAGTCCTCATATATATATATATATATATAAAAAAAAAATGCACACTAGTTACTTTAATAGAAAAATATATTATTTAAATTATTTATGAGCAACTGGTAATATTGGTTGTGGTTTAATTAAAATGAACGTTAAAATTACCGTATGTCGTGATGAAAATGGTCCTAAAATACAAGCTTAATTTTCTTTATGCAAAACATGATTTCTGGCGTGTTTTAGTGCCTTAAATTACAGTAAATCCCCCCAAAACAAATGGCAAATAGTGTGCGCATAACCCCATAATGAAGAAGATATATAAAAAAATCTGTTCAGACGCCTCATCCTTCCATTAACTGATCCTCACGATTCACCAATATCCCCTGGCTTCACAGTTAGCCAATGGTTAGCTGTGGTTTGCCGAATGGTTGCAGCCCTTTAGGGGTTAAAAAGCAAGAAATGTGTATGCTAATGTAGTGCTATTTGGCAAGATCTTCATTTCTCTCTCAAACAAAGACTGTAAACAAGCATTATGGGTTCTCAATGGAAGGAACCAACTTCAGGACACTGTTAACCGTCTTAAAAAAAAAGTTAATATCCGTTAGTCAAAGGCCGCAGCTCGTCCAATAGCACGTGTTTGTCTAAGCGAGACGGGGATCGATGTTTTACTACATGTTTTTTTGTGAAGTGTGTAAAGTCGTACTGGTGATTACGATGGAGGAAAAGTGAGAAATGAAAGCCGGGTGTCATTTCTCCTTCGGAAACACAGTTTGGATGGCATCAGTCTCTAGAGGAGTGAGCATTTTCTGCCCCTCTTCTTGACCGGCGGAGGGCACAGCACGGCCCGGATGGCCTCGTCGAACACCGTCTTCAGCCCGCGCTGTGTGAGCGCGGAGCACTCCAGATACTTCACAGCTCCTGAGGAACACACACACGAGAGGTTCAGGACAAACGTTCGCAGAAGATACTCTTAAAGGTGCAGTCTGTAAGATTCACAGCTAGTGGTGGAAATAGGTACTGCAGTGCAATTTAAAATATCAGAGATCGTCGTTTCTCCCGCTCCGCCTCCACAGACTCGACGCTCACACGGGTCAGCATGTAATCAGACGAGTATTGAGTATGTAAATGACTCCAGGTGTTGAACATGGAAACACACACTGCACTGATGAAGGGTTGAACCCGAAAACGTTTTGCACTCTTGCACTTCGGCTTAACGTGTGCGATTTCCCATCAGAAAGTGAATGAAAACGATCCTGTTACATCATCAGGGTTGCTGCACACATTTTACAGTCAAATTTAAGGATTTTTAAGAAATAAAAATGAATACTGTACATTAGGGCTGTGCAAAATGATATATCTCGATATTTTCACGTTTTTGTTGATAATGTGTTTTTGTGCTGGTACTGTGGCTGGATCAGACCGGTTGTTGACACATTATTCATATTCTATGCGGTGGTCAGTTCACAGCAGTGACAGAAATTAACTTTTTCATTAATTTAGCAATATTTGCCACCGTAAATTGATTTCCAGGGGCATTTTTACCCATATAAGGGCATTTTTTCTAAACTTATTGGACGTATGCGTCACCTTTTATATCAAATTCTACCATTCAAATGAATTTATATTAGAATAATAACAGTGTTATTCAGAGAAACGAGTACGTGAACTCAGCATGTTTCCCTAATATCTGCAAACATATGGTATTTTTATGCTTTCGTACATAAAAATAAATGATATCCAGCACCTTTAAGGAGAAATGCATTATTAAAGTCTTTAATAATGCCGTGTTGAAGCACATACCGATCTCTTTGGCCATGGCCAGGCCCTGAGGATAGGTGATGGGAGTGAGCTTCTTCTCCTTCAGCTTCTCAATGGTGTCCTTATCGTCTCTCAGATCAAGCTTGGTTCCCACCAGGATGATCGGAGTGGCCGGACAGTGGTGTCTCACTTCTGGGTACCACTGAACACGAACACACAAGACATTTACCATTGAATCACTGGTAATAACGTGCACTAGGCTGGTTTTACCTCGTACTTTGAAGGGAAAAGCGCTCACCTTTGCACGGACGTTCTCGAAAGAGGCAGGACTCACAAGGGAGAAGCAGATGAGAAACACGTCCTGTGGGACAAAAGCATTGGTTGATGTACCAATGGAGACATTCAGCATCAGAGCATCCGGCGGTGCTAAACTAACACTGTTCATATGCAAGTGCTTTTTATTCTCTCAGACAGACATTTGACAAGAAGTGTGCACTCAAAGAAACATATGATAATATTAAAAGAACAGACAGGAGACAAATGCTAATCGTTAATCATCCAGATAATTGTGCTCGCATACATTACCAACATTAAGGCGAGACACTACAGGTGAATAGGGTAAAATGTTTAACTAGCAGATATCACCATTAAACTCTCCCAGTTGATTACCTACATTAAGATGAGAAAATTTTTTATTGTATTGTAATTTAATGTTTAAATATGCAAATTAGGCAATATCTAATTAAATATGCACTAATTTGCATATTAAAAAACTAAATCTGAGTATTGGATAAAGCCAGGTTAAAAAAATTTTTTTCATTGTGTTTACATATTAGATGGGAAAAAAATTACAGAGGGATTTATGGAAATCTACTTTTGTTATCCTGTAAATCAGAAAATACTGTCAATAGCCTTAAAAAAAAGATTTTCACCATGTTTTTTGGATTTTTTTTTAATATAAATCAGGCTAGGAATAATATATTTACAAATCCCTCTGTAAATGTCTTCATAATATAACTATGTACAAGACTGGAGAGTTTGGTGTATATAGAGGTGCTACTGAAGTGGAGATTTCAGACTTGGAGAATGAGAGAAAAGTCATTTTGAGAAAACGGGCTTTAAAGATTTATCATCAGCCAATGAGATTGCGCATTCAGCCCTTTTACTTTAACGATTGGTTGCTGATAAAAGATATAATCGAGTGGACAAAAAAGATTAGAGAGGACCCATTTTGCCTTTTTTTAACTCTTGATTTTATCTACTAAAATTTCATGTTTGAATGTTCAAAAACACATTAATTGAAGAACGAACTGAACGACGAACTTTGTTTCGGCCTGATTTTGTTTGAAATTACATCACATAAGTTTGTTCTTTGATTAACGCGAGTTCGTTTGGGGTTTGAATCAGCTTTTCAAAACGAAACTTTCCGGTCTGGTGAACAAACGAGTCCTATTGAAGAGATGAGTCCAAGCTTAGGACCCCATTAGTATGCCAGTAGTATGCCTGATCTAAATCTGTTCTTGCGATAACTAACGTGAGCTGTCTAAAAAAATTGTAATATACACAAATAAACATTATTTTATGGTTCTTTTCATTTAAAAAAAAGTGTACTTGTAACATATGGCGCTGATTATTACGATAAAAAATAATGACATAATTATAATTGAATTACGAATTGCTGTGAATACGGTAAGGCAGTATCAGGGCAGTATAAGCTCAGGTAAAGCTCAGCTAACACGATCATCGGATAACGTTAGCTGTATGCTATGCTACTATCTAAGCTAACTAAAAAAAAACACACTAACAACGAGAAATGTTTAATTTCACAATCTTTAGCTTCGGTTAAATACTTAAGTTAAAATACATTAATGACTTGTTATAACGTAATACAAACGTCGTCTATAATAAAGTGATTTTGTATGATTTGTAGCCAGGCACTAAAGCGATCACCCATAAAACGTGCTTTGAACCAATCGGATTGTTTGGGTCCTAAGCTCGGACTCATCTCTTCAGTAGGACTCATTTGTTCACCACACCGGAAAAGTTCGCTCTGGCCTTTGAACTACCATTGGTCAATGGTGATGATGTAATAAGTGGGCGTGTCTCTGAGGCTCCACCTTCTTTGAGGTGGAAATCTTCTCCGGTTCATTTCTCCTGTTCTATAGTAAAGTTGCTGTATAAATAAACATGACGGGAGAGCTGAATTGATCAGATGCTTTCTGAGCTGTTGTTCTCTCACCGCTGTCATCTTTGTTGTGTGTTTATTTTGTTTTTGAGAGGAAAGCGCTCAGCACATAATTACTATTCATATATTAATATTTATATGTATTCATCTAAACGCTGCTCTCATCACTGCAAAGGTATTTCCAACTTTGATTCACCCCTAAACGAAGAGCAAGAACTTCGTTGCCAGTATATCAGGGCCTTAACGCTCTGTTTAGTTCCTGTCACTATGAAGCCCCTCCTCCTGAAATGCACACTGTGCTCTGATTGGTCGGCTGGAGCAGTGTGTTGTGATTGGTCGAGTGCTTCGAGTGTGTTTGGGAAATGTCCCGCCCCTAATTACCATAACCACTAGTTTCAAAACACTACTAACTAACTCAACCAGGCCCCGCCCCTTTATTCTGCACATGAATTATTATAATGAGGAATATTGTGACGTGTTCGTTCCTGGAAGAAACTCAAGACTACAATGGAGGCGTTTCAGGGAGTTCAGAAACACTGACTCTGCTATAGAGAAGAACTCAAGAGCTCAAACAGCAACATCACACACTGAAGAGAAGATGAACATGGAAAGAAAGAATAACAGGTCCTCTTTAAGTCCACTTTTATGCAAAGGTACCTTTGTGTCTGTTTAATTTAGTGTATACAGCAATATTTCTGAATTGCTAAGACACTAAATCCCATTGTCTGAACCAAATTCTCAATAAGCCTAAACCAGTTTGTCGCATAAATCACTCTTTCTGTAAAACATTAAACAAAGTTCATGCAGTTAGACACGGTTTGCAGATCTCATGCCCTCTAAACACATTCTTACTCACTAAAACACGTTTCTAATTGCTAAACACAGGCAAACTTAGAGTTTTATTTGATTGGGTCACTATTTTTTACAGTATGCAAGTGCAGAAGTGCTAGTTTTGGCTGTAGTGCTTATTTATCGCCTCATGTCTGTATGATCTGAAAGCATTGTTTGATTTTGAGCACAGATAAAATGATTTTGAAGAAATTGTTTGACTTTGCCAGAAGAGTCAATGTGGATTTGTGTTTAATGTTGTGAGAAATGGGTGAAGGTTTCAAGAAACTGTCTGAGTTGAAGCTCTGTGATCGTACCGTTTGAGGGTAGGACAGGGGGCGGAGCCTGTCGTAATCCTCCTGTCCCGCTGTGTCCCACAGACCCAGATTCACTGGCTTCCCGTCCACCATCACATTTGCAGAATAATTATCAAATCTGTCAAGAGAAAGGCAATGCAAGTCTGAGTGTGAGAATGTTATCAGTGATCATCAATGCTGACTGCAAACACATCATTTATCTCTTTTAATTCCTTTTATACCCATTTTAATTTCCCTTGCTTTTATTTTGTGCTTATTTTCTATGCAAAGCACTTTGAATTGCCATAGTGTGATATTTTAATTCCTTTCTATGTAAAGCATTTTGAATAACTGTTTTAATTTTCCTTGTTACAGTTACATGTACTTACCATAGTAATAACAGTAAATTATGCATAATTACATGCAACTAACCCTGAATCAAACCCTAACCCTACCCTAATCCTATAGTAAGTACATGGAGTTGCTTAATATTACTCAGTACTTAAATATATAATTACACTGTAACAATGACACCTTAAAATAAAGTGTAACCAGATTGGATCAATGACGTCGTAACACCAGTAGGTGGCGACAAGTGACTGTTAAACAAATATAATTGAGTCATTCATTCAAGAGATTCGTTTAAAAACGCAGTAATCAAGTGAAGTATTTGAGTGAGTCATTGAATCATTCATTCCAAAGATTCTTTTTAAATGATTCAAATGAATTAAATATATTATAAAAAAAATGTTTTTTTTTAAATTATATTTATATTAAATTCAAAATATATATATATATATATATATATATATATATATATATATATATATATATATATAATTTTTTTTAATAATTTTATTTTATAAATAGACTGCAGAAAGTAAAATTTTGTCAGAACCTCTAGTAAATTGCATGTTATTTTGTTATTTAGATGTCGGTTCAGAATCGTGATCTCAGTTAATTCAAACCAAAAAAAAAGTAAGAAAGTAAGAAAAACAACAACATCATCATAAGCATTGCTTGGCTGAACCAGGAACCAGAGACACAAAGATCGGGATAAGGAGGAATTTAAAAAAGGAGGCCGAGGTCAGGTCATATTGTAGCTAACTATTCCAATATCGACTGAAGATTAAAATAATATGCATATTTAGATTAATACTGTAATATTGCAGCAGTGACTGTTTTCTATGCTAAAACGGACACTTTTTCTAAAAAGGCTAATTTAGAAGTAATGAAATGATTTCTGTGTTTGCATGGGTGTGTGTGTGTGTGTGATATTTGAGCAAGCACACTCACACTGTGGGGATGTATTCTCCAGGGAAGGCATTGGTGGTGTAGCTGATCAGCAGACATGTTTTACCCACGGCTCTGGAATGATGAAGAGGAAGAACAACATGTCATGGTGATGATGGTAAACACAGGGACACATGATACAGGACAGTAACAGTAACAGGTTGAAAAACGAGTCTGTGGAGCAGAGCCGCAGATTACTCAAGGCCCCGCCTCCCTCTCGTGCCAAAGCGTGTCAACTGTCAATCAAAGTTTACAACATCGCTGAGATATTTAAGCGGAAATATCCTTCTGGTCACAAAGAGAAAGAGAGAGAGAGAGAGAGAGAGAGAGAGAGAGAGAGAGAGAGAGACAGCATGAGAGTGAATTGCGGGAACAGTGATCAGACAGACTCGTGTCCTCTCTCCTCCTCTCCACGGCTGCTGTCAGCAGAGAACAGTAGAGTTAATGTGTGCATCTCTCTCTCGTCTGCCTGCCTGTCTGTCTATCTGTCTGTCTGTCTATCTGTCTGTCTGTCTATCTGTCTGTCTGTCTGTCTGTCTGTCTGTCTGCCTGTCTGTCTATCTGTCTGTCTGTCTGTCTATCTGTCTGTCTATCTGTCTGTCTCTCTGCCTGGCTGTCAATCTGTCTGTCTATCTGTCTGTCAATCTGTCTGTCAATCTGTCTGTCAATCTGTCTGTCAATCTGTCTGTCAATCTGTCTGTCAATCTGTCTGTCAATCTGTCTGTCTGTCCGTCTGTCTATCCGTCTCTCTGCCCGTCTGTCTATCTATCTCCCTGTCTGCCTGCCTGTCTCTCTCTCTGTCTGTCTCTCTATCTGTCTGTCTATCTATCTCCCTGTCTGCCTGCCTGTCTCTCTCTCTGTCTGTCTCTCTATCTGTCTGTCTCTCTATCTGTCTGTCTGTCTCTCTCTGTCAATCTATCTGTCTGTCAGTCAATCTATATGTCTGTCTGTCTGTCTCTCTCTGTCTGTCAATCTATCTATCTGTCTGTCTGTCTGTCTGTCTCTCTCTCGCAATCTATCTGTCTGTCTGTCTGCCTGCCTGTCTCTCTCTCTGTCTATCTCTGTCTGTCTCTGTCTGTCAATCTGTCTGTCTGTCTCTCTCTGTCTGTCAATCTGTCTCTCTATCTGTCTGTCTGTCTCTCTGTCAATCTATCTGTCTGTCTGTCAATCTATATGTCTGTCTGCCTCTCTCTCTGTCTGTCAATCTGTCTCTCTCTCTGTCTGTCAATCTATCTATCTATCTATCTATCTATCTATCTGTCTGTCTGTCTGTCTGTCTCTGTCTCTCTCTCTCAATCTATCTGTCTGTCTGCCTTCCTGCCTGTCTCTCTCTCTTTGTCTGTCTATCTCTGTCTGTCTCTCTCTGTCTGCCTGTCTGTCAATCTATCTGTCTGTCTCTCTCTCTGTCAATTTATCTGCCTGTCTGTCTCTCTCTCTGTCTGCCTGTCTGTCTCTCTGTCTGTCTCTCTCTCTGGCTGCCTGTCTGTCTCTCTCTCTGTCTGCCTGTCTGTCTCTCTGTCTCTCTCTCTGTCTGCCTGTCTGTCTCTGTCTGCCTGTCTGTCTCTGTCTGCCTGTCTGTCTCTCTGTCTGCCTGTCTGTCTCTCTGTCTGCCTGTCTGTCTCTGTCTGCCTCTCTGTCTGCCTGTCTGTCTCTGTCTGCCTGTCTGTCTCTGTCTGCCTGTCTGTCTCTGTCTGTCTGCCTGTCTGTCTCTGTCTGTCTCTGTGTCTCTGTCTCTCTCTCTCTATCTGTCTGACCCAGCTGGGCATCTTTTGATCAAACGCGCACCTTCCAGCAGCAACACATCAGTGGGGACCAGTACAATACACCAGTACACCAGTACAATACGAGTGTGATGTCACTCCTCATTGTAGACACACATACTTTTAAAACAAGACAAGGATTATCTAAAGTCTCCAAGTCAGTTTAGTTACAACTCTGCAATAAAGCACGATGGAAAGCAATGTATTAACATTGACTATTGATTAATAGGCTATACTGGATTTAAAATGTTGATTGTCTGGAGATTCTGGTCAATATAGATGCACATCCCAGTAAATAATAACCATCAAGTATCAAGTATTGCTTTTATCATTTAAAACACAGTGACATGCTATGGCTTGCCTTGTGCTTTTTCTAGTAACAATGTCTACTTCTGATATCAGGAATTACATGTTCATTAGTACTAGTTGAAGGAGGGAGGATTGTAGTGGGAGCACTGGGGAGTCAGGTGTGACCGTGGCATTGGCTAATGGTTCACGGCTCTCGGGTCAGGTGTGACGGCCCTGTAACAGCGCTCAGGGCCCCGGGGAGCTCAGGGTTGGCTCTGTGCGGAGGCATTATTAAGATCTAAAGCGTTCTCACACGAGTATCGCTGTAGGGCTGAAGTCTCATTCTGTGCTCTTCACTTCCTCCTCAAACCGAAAGCATTTTTGGCATTTTATTGGAATCGAAATTAGAAATGAATAAGAATAGGAATCCCAATCCTAACCCGTTAGTAAGTACATGTCGTAAATTAATATTACTCATTACTTAATTGTATAATTAACACTGTAACACGGAAACCTTAAAATAAAGAGTAACCAAATATTCGAATTAAATGTTTCAACAATGTAAAGCCTGATGTATAAAATAATAAATGGAACAGTTTATTGAACCTTTATAAAGAATCTAAAAGAAAATATATATTTTTTAAAACAATTGCATATGTGTTTATGTTTTGTTTAATATTTTTTAAGCTTTTAAGATGCAGTGAGAATATGGAGATCATATATTTGAGGAAAAAAACACCAAAAAATTATGCAAAATCATGCATGAAATTCTGATCACTTGTATTATAAATCATGGAGATCTTTATTACAGTATAATATCAGTCGCCGTCGCTCTTTATCTGCCAATAACGTCTTAGTAAGGTCATATTTAAATGCTTGGTTTTGAATAAAATAAAAGCCTAAAGTCCATGTTCATCATATAAAGCGATCGAGTCCCTTCAGAAAATTTGCAATGAACCGCTCGATTCATAAATCACTGAATTAGTTTTGCGATCTCTTTATGGACTTTTTGAAGCGGTAGTTGCTTAGTCTGTCAATGGAGGAACAGAAATCTCTCAGAGTTCATTAAAAACATCTTCATTTGCGTTTTGAAGATGAACGAAAGTCTTATGGGTTTGAAACGACATGAGGGTGAGAAATTAATGACAGAATTTACATTTTTAACCCTTTAAATTGTGCATGATTTCACTTTTAGAATAATAGAAGAGTTTATCTGAATGTAAGTGTGAACTTATGGCGGTCAAAGAATAATCAGTGTTTCAACAAAGTCAATACCTATTACAATAAATACGAATCAACAGAATAGAAGTTCATTCAATTTCAATCCAATTATCAAAAAATCTAAAATAATAAATTAAAGGAAGTTTAATCAATGGCTTTTAAACGACTTGTCATTAAGAGGGAGAGTTATGATTTCCAAAGCAGAAGGTTATATCCCGGTTAACATAAAATATCAAAGGAGATTGATAAGATGCTTGGGAAAATAATAATACATTACATAAGAAAAATGAACTCTTAATGAACTCATATGAAAATGGTGGTCTCAATTTCCTGAACGTCACTACATTAAACAATCAGCAGTCTGTTTGGAATATTATTATTTTATATTTTATATTTTACCTCCATATTTTATCAAGCCTGGGTGGAACATATTTTGTATTAAAATACTTGTCAAACTTTCTGAATTTCATCATCAAGCTTTTCTAGCATGTTCAGTTTAACTTACAAACGCAACTTTATACCTCACCAATTAAATACTTCATCTGGAATAATAAAGACGTTCGATTTAAACAAAATACTATTTTCTTTGAAAATTGGTTTCTGAATAAAATTGTTTTGGTGGACCGATTATTTAACTCAGATGGCCTTCTTTTATTACTTATACGAAATTCATGTTTTATAGTATTAAAAAATAAAGTGAAGCAAAGTGAAAAAATAAAATAAAGTAAAGTGAAAAAATAAAGTAAAGTGAAAAAATAGGGTCAATATTGAAAAATAAAGTAAAGTAAAGTGAAAAAATTTAATAAAGTGAAAAAATAAATTAAAATGAAAAAATAAAAGAAAGTGAAAAAATAAAGTAAAGTAAATTGAAAAAATAGGGTCAATATTGAAAAATAAAGCAAAGTAAAGTGAAAAAAATAAAATAAAGTGAAAAAATAAAATAAAGTGAAAAAATAAAGTAAAGTAAATTGAAAAAATAGGGTCAATATTGAAAAATAAAGTAAAGTAAAGTGAAAAAATTTAATAAAGTGAAAAAATAAATTAAAATGAAAAAATAAAAGAAAGTGAAAAAATAAAGTAAAGTAAATTGAAAAAATAGGGTCAATATTGAAAAATAAAGTAAAGTAAAGTGAAAAAATGTAATAAAGTGAAAAAATAAATTAAAATGAAAAAATAAAAGAAAGTGAAAAAATAAAGTAAAGTAAATTGAAAAAATAGGGTCAATATTGAAAAATAAAGTAAAGTAAAGTGAAAAAATTAAGTAAAGTAAAGTGAAAAAAAATAAGTAAAGTGAAAAAATTTAATAAAATAAAGTGAAAAAATAAAGTAAAGTAAATTTCAAAAATAGGGTCAATATTGAAAAATAAAGTAAAGTAAAGTGAAAAAATATAGTAAAGTAAAGTGAAAAAATTAAGTAAAGTGAAAGAATTTAATAAATAAAGTGAAAAAATAAAATAAAGTGAAAAAATAAAGTAAAGTGAAAAAATAAAGTAAAGTGAAAAAATAGGGTCAATATTGTACTCGAAGAAACAAAAAGCTATTCAAATTGTACAAGCATTTACACTCTCTAAAGTAGTATTATTGTTGTTTATACATTTCTCTTGCATTTGAAATTTTGAGTTGTAATTGTATTTTTGTTTCGACACTTTCTTCAATAAAAATAATAAAAGTAAACCCGTGCGCGTGACGTCACGCCGGAGCCAGAAGTCGGCGAGGCCGTAATCGCGGTGTAAAGCGGCAGTTCAGCAGACTTTGAGACACAGTATGAGTGATTATAAGAGAGTAAAGTCATCTTCAGAGGGACAGAATGTCAGTGCCGAGACAGTGAAGTTACTCACCCGTCCCCGACGACCACACACTTGATGGCCTGCATGACTTCAGCTCGATATTTGCTCTCCCTCCGCGTGAAACTACACAAGATCGGTCAGATGAACGGCGCTGGTCAGACGACACGTATTACGGCTGGGGGATTAAGACGCTTTTGTAAATTAAGTTTTCTTCCTTCTCTCATTCCCACACAGGAATGAAGTCGAGTAAGAAAGTTTGAAGCCACCACCCAAGACAGGAAGTGACTCCTACAGATTTACAAGCGCACTTCCGCTCGGTTCCCTCCAGAATAAAAGTCCTATAGCTAACACCCATCTATCTCTTTCTTTCTTTGCTTATTTCCTCCTATATTTAAACGCAGACACAGATTACTTAAATAATATTCCTCATGATAGGATGTCATAAGTGATAAGTTTCACAATATCGCAATTAATGTATCACAATTAAATCTGTTTGCAATATAGTAATTGCCAGCCATTTCATTTTGGTCAAATGTCTGAAATTCAAGTTTACAAAATGTCTTTGGGACATGTCTTTATTTTAGATCTCTTAATTTATTTATTATTTTTCAGCAAGGTGACTAAATTATTTAACATTAATGTTTTTTTCTTTTCTTTTTTTTTTACATTGTTTTTTATTATTTTGTTTAATTATGCTTTTATTATGCTTTCAAACTGTACAGAGATGACATTAACGCTCTACAATTTTGTATACAATACACAAAACAATGATTTGCAAAAAAAAAAAAAAAACTAAAATAACAAAGGAAAAATAAGAGAAGATAATAAAATAAAAAAGACCATGAGGGTGAGATATTATTTTATTTAACATTAATGTTAGGGAACTAAACTACGGTTACACTGACGTTTACAGGAAGTAGAAGTTGACAACATCCGGTCGCGAGCGCATCTTGAGAAACAGCAGGGTGTAGCTGTAGGATGATAATGATGATGATTTCAGCTGATGTGAGATGAGGACTGTCATCGCGGCAGACGCTCGCTGTAACGCACGCTCGCTCATCATGTGTCGCGTGTGAGGGGCGTCAGCAGGGAAGCGTCCTCTTATGGCGGCTCTGGCGCATCTGGTGCTGCGTGTGTCGGGCTCGTACGGGCTGTTCTCTAAAGGGCTCAGCCGGACTCTGCTCATCTTCTTCGATCTCGCCTGGAGACTCAGACTCAGATTCCCATACCTCTATGTTATCGCCTCCATGATGTTCAACGTGCGACTACAGGTGCGAGTCTGTCGGTCTGTCTGTCTATCTATCTATCTATCTATCTATCTATCTATCTATCTGTCTGTGTATCTATCTATCTGTCTATCTAACTGTGTATCTATCTGCCTGTCTATCGGGTTAGGGTTAGGGTTACTATCTGTCTGTCTGTTTGCCTGCCTGCGTGCTTGTCTGTCTGTCTATCTATCTGTCTGTCTGTCTGTCTGTCTGTCTGTCTGTCTGTCTGTCTGTCTGTCTGTCTGTCTGCCTGCCTGCCTGCCTGTCTGTCTACCTATCTGTCTGTCTATCTGCCTGTCTGTCTGTATCTCTATCTGTCTGTCTATCTGCCTGTCCATCTGCCTGTCTAACTGTCTGTCTATATATCTGTCTATCTGCCTGTCTGTCTATCTAACTGTCTATATATATGTATATTTGTCTGTCTGTCTGTCTATCTATCTATTTCTCTGTCTGTCTATGTCTGTCTGTCTGTCTGTCTGTCTGTCTGTCTGTCTGTCCATCTATCTGTCTGTCTGCCTGTCTATCTATCTGTCTGCCTTTCTATTTGCCTGTATATCTGTATATCTGTCCATTTGTCTGTATATCTGCTTGTCTGTCTATCTGTCTGTCTGTCTATATGTATATCTGTCTGTCTATCTGCCTGTCTATCTATCTGTCTGCCTGTCTATCTGTGTCTGTCTGTCTGTCTATCTTTCTGTCTGCCTGTCTATCAATCTGTCTATATGTGTCTATCTGTCTGTCTGTCTGTCTGCCTGTCTATCTATCTGTCTGTCTATATGTCTGTCTGCCTGTCTATCTATCTGTCTATATGTGTCTGTCTATATGTCTGTCTGTCTGTCTATCTTTCTGTCTATATGTGTCTATATGTCTGTCTGCCTGTCTATCTATCTGTCTGTCTGTCTGCCTGTCTATCTATCTGTCTGTCTATATGTCTGTCTGCCTGTCTATCTGTCTGTCTGTCTATCTGTCTGTCTGTCTATCTGTCTGTCTATCTATCTCTCTGTCTATCGGTGTCTATCTGTCTGTCTGTCTGTCTGCCTGTCTATCTATCTGTCTATATGTGTCTGTCTGTCTGTCTGTCTGTCTGTCTGTCTGTCTGTCTGTCTGTCTGCCTGTCTATCTATCTTTCTGTCTATATGTCTGTCTGTCTGTCTATCTATCTCTGCATGTCTGTCTGCCTGTCTGTCTGCCTGTCTATCTGTCTGTCTATCTATCTATCTGTCTATCTATCTGTCTGTCTATCTATCGGTGTCTATCTGTCTGTCTGCCTGTCTATCTATCTCTGCCTGTCTGTCTGCCTGTCTGTCTGCCTGTCTATCTATCTGTCTGTCTATCTATCTGTCTGTCTATCTATCTGTCTGTCTATATGTGTCTATATGTCTGTCTGCCTGTCTATCTATCTGTCTGTCTATATGTCTGTCTGTCTGTCTATCTATCTGTCTGTCTGTCTATCTATCTGTCTGTCTATCGGTGTCTATCTGTCTGCCTGTCTATCTGTCTGTCTGTATCTATATGCCTGTCTGTCTATCTGTCCATCTGTCTATCGGTGTCTATCTGTCTGTCTGTCTGCCTGTCTATCTGTCTGTCTGTATCTATATGCCTGTCTGTCTATCTGTCCATCTGTCTATCTTTTTGTCTGTCTATCTATCTTCCTGTCTGCCTGTATATCTGTCTGTCTGTCTGTCTATCTAACTGCCTTTATGTCTGTCTGCCTGTCTATTTGTCTATCTCCCTGTCTATCTGTCTGTATATCTGGCTCTCTATGTGCCTGTCTGTCTATCTCTCTATCTATCTGCCTGTCTATCTATCTGTCTGCGTGTCTATCTGCCTGTCTATCTATCTGTCTGCGTGTCTATCTGCCTGTCTGTCTATTTATCTGCCTGTCTATCGATATGTCTATCTATCTATCTATCTATCTATCTATCTATCTATCTATCTATCTATCTATCTGTCTGTCTGTCTATATATCTGTCTGTCTGTCTGTCTATCTATTTATCTGTCTGTCTGTCTGTCTGTCTATGTATCTATCTGTCTGTCTATCTATTTACCTGTCTGTCTATCTATCTGTCTGTCTGTCTGTCTGTCTATCTATTTACCTGTCTGTCTGTCTATCTATCTATCTATCTTTCTATCTGTCTGTCTATCTATCTATCTATCTATCTATCTATCTATCTGTCTGTCTATTTGCCTCTCTGTGTCTATATGTCTGTATATCTATCTTTCTGTCTGTCTATCTATATGTATCTATATGTATATCTGCCTGTCTGTCTGTCTATCTAGAGTTCTCGGGGTTTTCTGGGTGTGTGTAGAGTTTTCGGGGTTTTCTGGGTGTGTGTAGAGTTCTCTGGGTTTTCTGGGTGTGTGTAGAGTTCTCTGGGTTTTCTGGGTGTGTGTGTAGAGTTCTCTGGGTTTTCTGGGTGTGTGTGTAGAGTTCTCTGGGTTTTCTGGGTGTGTGTGTAGAGTTCTCTGGGTTTTCTGGGTGTGTGTGTAGAGTTCTCATAGATCTCTGTCCCTCTTTCAGGTTCACATTGAGATCCATTGACTGACACTGAACAGCAGTTTCTGGACTCCAGCCCAGTAATGGCCCTCAACTCCACACACACCAACACAGCTCGTCATCACCTGTGACTGGGAGACACACACACCAACACAGCTCGTCACCACCTGTGACTGGGAGACACACACACACACACACCAGCACAAGCTGAGCCAGTTGTTATACGGACATCGGCTTCATCACAGGAGATCAATAGGAATGTATGATGAGGCGTTTCGTGTTGCTTTCTGTATATTCTACAGGTATTAATACCTCATCCTCAGTCTGGATTACCCATGATGCTCTAAATAACGCGGTCGGCGTCGCTGAGCTCCAGCGTTGCTTCTGGCGCGGGGAGAGTGCATGATTATGATGTACAATGTGGTTTTTTCGCACAATAATTTTTGAAATTTTGATCAATAAATTGGCTTTGTTTGGTCTGTTGGCATGACGACTCACAGCGGAAAGGACCGCGCCGTACTCCTCCATCACTGTTACACACAACTACAGGGATTTGTACATATAGATGGATTTATTTGTTTGTGTTTTTGTTGTATTATTAAATCTGTGCATTGTTTTGGGAGGATTGTGAATGTATTATGATTTAAAACTGACAATAAATTATGAAGAGATATCCTGTCTTGCCCTGTGACTGGTGTTTACTTTATTACAGTAAAGACATGTTAAAGAGGTCATATGATGCGGTTATAAACGTTCATTACTGTGTTTATTGGGTGTAATAACTTCACATGAACACACACTCGTCTTCACTGAAACAACTTTATGTCCTGAAGTGACGACATAGAGTTTAAACATGTAGATTATGAATGTAAATGAAGTGTAGAGCCGGAGTTACTGTACACTCTCCCAGATTCAGGAAGTTGTCCTGAAATAACCAGGAGATGTTCCTCAAGTTCCTGCACACACACACACACACTTACATACACACTTACACTCACACAAACTCACTGACACTCACACAAACTCATTCACTCACGCTCACACAAACTCACTCACGCTCACATACACACTTACACTCACACAAACTCATTCACTCATGCTCACATACACACACTCACGCTCACATACACACTTACACTCACACAAACTCACTCACACTCACACAAACTCATTCACTCACGCTCACATACACACACTCACACAAACTCACTCACACTCACACAAACTCATTCACTCACGCTCACACAAACTCACTCACGCTCACATACACACTTACACTCACACAAACTCAT